>JABUQX010124366.1:0-48915 GCA_015478945.1 Trachelipus rathkii | reverse complement strand
TTATTTTCATTAAAATAAAGATAACAATTTGAATTATTTCGTATTTCCTTATTTATAGATATTTTTTGGTTTCAGAAATTATAACGATAAATCGAACGCATTCCAAACTCTACTAAAGATCCAAATAAATAAATAAATAAATAATTAAATAAATAAATACCTTACGTGTAGGACCAACTGGACTATTCCTATCATCAGAAGGTGACGGCAATTCTGGAGTAGGAGGCAAATTTTTTATATTTACAAGAGACCAGGGTGGAGCAATCAACGGGGAAAGGCAGCTGTTTTCATCTCTTAATACTGGAACATAGTAGTGTTCTTCAAAAAGTTCTTTTATTTTGCCAATTAATTTTTCATCTTTCGTTTTCACCCGAGTACAAATAATCTTAGGACATTAGGACATTTGCTTATTATTATAAAAGAAACAACAATATTCACATAAACTGTTCAATTAAAACATTTTATGTGGCCATCATAGTAAAGGGTAAAGTACATAACAATAAAGAAAAATATAAATAAATAAAAAAATAAAAAAATTGAACAAATAAGGTACTATTTATCTACACAATCACACTTTTTAAAAAAAAAATAGCGAAAACAGGCAAACCCTCACAGAAGTCAAAAGAGGAGGTTTTTGAAAATAACCCCTCATTCATCCCTCCCCCCTTTATTTCCTGACAGTTGGCAGGCTCCAGTGGTGGAGTTGGTGCCAACACAGACTTACTGGCTTATTCTGGTAAATGGTTCTTCTTTATAATTAATTCTGTAATAATCTCAGTATTTATTCTAATTCTCACTTAGATGAACACCAGAACACCACCATTAGGGACCTCTGACGTAAAACTAAACTTTGTTCCCTCATATTTCTTTAATTTCAATATTCAGTCAAAAGCAGATGTTGTGCACACTGAATTTAACCATTAGATTTTAAAGTGAATCTAATTTCAATGTTGACATCGTCAATGGCTTCGTTTGAGTACTCAAGATAGAGCAGGTGAGCAGGCCCATTTATTCTCTATCCATAATAACCTTGAGTACAGTTCTTTATCGGTATTACCAACCGTCTAACAGACGATACAATCATTGGACCTTTTCTTAACTTTCAATCCTTTCCTATTATATTCTGCTCATCTGATCATATCTCTGCATCATGTTATATCCCTTGAAGTCTTCCAAAGAAAAAGTCCCCATCTTCAGAGTGGAAACACTCTTGCCACTTAGATGATGCAAATTGGTAAAACTTACGATTGTACTTTTGATTTTCCTCGTTTCTTTGGAAAGATAGTGGATTAGGCGGGAAGGTGTACATGTGTACATGTCATTTTCTTTATTTGCAACTAAAACTAAAAACTTTCGTTTACCTTTGCATCTTCTCATGCTATCTGCTGCAAGGATGCTGCTTTAAGAATTTCTGATGTCTTCAAACTCCAGAAACTCGTTTTATTTATATTTCAACCTGGAATGCAAAATCTATTTTATGTGACACAAAAAAACTTTTATCTTTGAAGAATATGCCAGATTCTTTCTGGATGCTTTTCTTCACGGAGCTTTCCTTCTTTCTCCACCTCCATCCAACTAACTTATGCCTAATATTACATTCTCAAAGTGTGATTTCAGATCTTACCGAGCTTTATGCTCCTAATAAGGCATATGGGTCTGAAGGTAACCTTCCAGTAGTTCTCAAAAACTTACACTTCAAAGCTTGCACAATATTTAGGTAAATTGTTTTCTCTCCGACTGCCTATCACTAACTTACCCTCCTGCTAAGAGCAAGAGCTCATTCAATTTGTACTGAAAAAAAAAGACACTCATCTTAACCCTCAAATTGTTGTCCCATCCTTTTTATTCTACTAATCTCATCTCCTATTGCGGTATTCCAGGACAGATCACATCAGAAAATGAAAAATTTTAGCCATTAGGTCTCAGATTTGGCTTTAATAAGGTGGACTGGTTTCTTTCATGGCCTAAAACCAATTTTCTAAATTAAAGCTTTCCACGAACAATACTTTTGAAGCTATGGGTGGTAAAAGTTTGAGGGGTTGAGCTCCACCATTTTACTTTAAAGAGCCCCAACTTGAAAACCATTTAAAAATATATATATATATATATATATATATTATATATATATATATATATATTATATATATATATATATATATATATGATATAATTAATATACTATAATATATATACATATATATAATATTATATATATAATATTATTAATATAATATATATATTATATATATATATATATTATTATATATATATATATATATATATATATAATAGTATATATATATACTATATAATATATTATATATTAGAATTATTTAATGCTCGTTACGCACCTACTCCCATTCTTGGGAAAATGAAGGAAGATAAAGAAAGAAAGAAAATATTATAATATATATATTAAATATATATATATTATTATATATATATATATTTATATTATATATATATTATTATATGTATATAATATATATATATATATATATATATATATTATAATATATATATATATATATTATATATATAATATATTGAAAGTATGTGATTGATGTTAAATCAGTGAGGGTTAGAAATAGGATTATGGATCATTATTGTTGTTTTATGTATAATTAAGTTAGTGGGCTTGGATGAGAGGAGGTGATTCACAAAGAGGAAGGTGGATACAAAGGACAGTAGTAGATAAAATTTAAGAGCGAAAGAAGTTAAGTGAAAAAAAATAAGGATAAGTATGTAAGAGCGCTCGGCTAAGTACAATCGGTTGAAATGTGAAACAAGAGTACTGAAACAAATCTGGCGAGGCAAATGAACGAAGCAATTCGATAGTAGAGCAAAGAAGTATGTGATGTGCTAAAGTATTAAGTTAAGAATGTTAACAGTGAATGGTGGAATGAGAAGGTGATGAAATCGGTAAAGTAAAAAAAAGCGTTGTTGAATGTACTAAAAGAAAATTATGAGGAAGTTTCAAAAGAAAGATGCTGGAATTATATAAGGAGGAAAAAAGGAATACTAAAAAAGGTGCATACGTAGGAGAAACAAGAGGTAAATGAAACAGTTGAAGGAGTTGAATGGGAACTTACAAGGAATAGGAAGCTCTCCTGAAAGGAAGCGCGAAAAACGGTTAAGAATGAGGATAAGGGGGAATCTGCTTAGAATAATTAAAAGGGATGGTGCTTTCGAAACTGATGAAATGTATGTGAGGGGAGTGTGGAAAGAACACTTCGAAAATTTAGAACAATATTAACAGTAAATGAAGAGTGTGTCGAATGTGTGTGGGTTGCATGACAAGAAGGAATAAGGTATTTTGGGGATGAGGTTATTAGTAAGAGGAGGTAATGGGTTGAGTGCAGAAAGTTGAGGAATGGTAATCTGCAGGTATAGAAAATTACTGGTGAAATGATCAGAATGGAGGCGAGATGGTGATTATTGATTTTTGGAAGTTATGTAATAAAAGCGTTTATGGAGGGTAATCTAAAGGATGGGGAAGAGACGGTAAAAGTGACCATTTATCTATGAAGGGTAAAGAGAGAAAGGGAAAACTGTAGAATTGTAGGGGAATAGTTAATTGAGTGTTGTAGGGAAGGATATATGGTGGTTTTTGGTCGAAAATGATGACGTCGATTGACTGAAGACTGATTGTGAAGAACAAGAGGCATTTAGAGGAGTGGTAGAGATGTGTGGATCAAACTTACATTGAGAATAACATGATTAAGAATGAGGGAAAGAAAGGAATAATTGTATTTACGGTTTTATGATTTGCAACAGGCGTATGATAGAGTTAATAGGGAAGCTTTATGCGATGTTAGATATATGGGTTGTAGGTTATGCCTCTGAAGCAATCAAATTATGTATGACGAAGTGAAACGTGTGAAAGAAATGGTGTGAGACAGTGAGACAGGGTTGTGTTATGTTCTTCTACTTCATATTCAATTTGTTATATGGATGGGGTTATGAAAGAAATTGAGGTGGGGATGGCAAATGGAATAATGAATGGAGAATGGAGATGAGTGGAGGGTGCCTACCTATTATATGTGCGGATGATTTTTTTCTGTGTGGCGAATCTGAAGAGAGTTGGAGAATTGGTAGGGGGATTGGCAGGTGTGTAAAAGGAGGGTTTGAAAGTTAAACGTACATAAAGATAGGTTATGTTGTAAGTGAGGGCCAGTCCTCAGGTTGAAGTTACGTTACATGGTGAGGCAGCTGGAACAAGTCGTCTGATTAAATATGTGGATAGATGTTGGATGAAAAGGAAACGGAATAAATGCAGAGGTAGTAGGAAAGTTGTGAAATGGCAGAAGGTGGCTGGTGCAAATTAAATCGTTGGTGAATGCAAAGGGGACTAAGTCTTGAGGTGCTAGGGTCTTACAAGAGGGTATGTTGGTTACCTGTGTTATTGTATGGTAGTGAAGCTATGTTGGAATAGAAAGTATAGATCTAAATGTTCAATGGGTTTCTCACCGGATGATCTTGGGAGTGTGGCTAGGTGTGAGAAGAATTGAAAGAGAGGAATGAACGTATTAGAGATGGTGTGGTGTGAAGAAAGGGGTAAATGAGAGAATAAATGAAAGATGTTGAGATGGGTTGTTAGTGATGGAAAGGATGGATGATAGTAGATTGGTTAAGCGGATGTATAGATGGTGAGTGTTGGAACGACCGCTGGGAGACGCGAAGAAAGTGGATTGGAGTCGTGGAAACGACTGTACTAAGAGGAGAATAGTGAGTTTGGCAGAGGCAGAGAATAAAGGTGCATGACTAGGAGAGAATGGCGGGGTTTGTATGGGGCATGTTTGTGGCCCACCGGGCCAGGGGATGAACCTTACATTGACGATTTTACCATAGTGAGGGCCGTGCGCGTCCCAGTTCTAGGGTGGATTTTCTTTCTGTGACGAGCTCTCACCTAATTAATGGTACAGAGGGGCGGTGAGGCCTGGGCTTTCTTTTCCGACGTTTGTCATGTTCTCCATACTGCTTTTCTTTTCCGATGCTTTACAGCACCTTACCCCCAATCTTGGGCAAAAGAGGAAGGTGAGAAGAAAGAAATATATATTATATATATTATAATATATATATATATAGATATATATATATATTATAAATATATATTAATAAATAATATATATATAATATATAAATATATCTTATATATATATATATATTTAGTGATGCAGCAATGTATTGTTTTTTCGCATCTTGCGGATGTGGCATGTGGCATCGATGTTTGATTTTAACACCGCGGATGCGGGTATGCGGATGTTGATAATATATATATAATAATATACATTATATATATATATATGATATATATATATATATATTATATTATATATATATAATTATATATATAATATATATATTATTGAGTTTTTAGCAACATCTATTAACTTATAATTGTGTTACGCAGGATACGGGGACTGGGACCTAACCAATACACCCCCACACAAACCTCTTTCCCCAACCTCGCCCTTAAAGAAAGAGATTTTACAATGGATTATATTACTTTTTGCACTAGTATGAAATTCAAATATAGGAAGGTTGGGCTTTAAGGAAACATCAATTTTTCTGCTGAGACCCCAGCATGGCTAAATACTCTCATAACATGGAGCATAAGCTGGAGAGACTGCCAAAGTATTTCCTGAATACCTAGGTCTTTTCTTAAAAAGGGGGGGCCAAATTTTTGCATAATACTCTAATACTGGCTTTTAAAAGCCCCTTTCCCACCAAACTGATGGATCATCATTTGAATCTAATCGTTTTTCTGGGTGATAGTTTTCAATCATTTTCCCTACATCTTTTGGTAATGTGTGGTTCTTCATCACTACTGGGGACTGTAGAAATTCTTCCAGTGAATCTGTTTATGATTTACTTGTAGGAGGGTTGGTCGTAGATTTCGTCTTTCCTTTTAATGGGTGGCGAATTAGTAGGACTGTTCGTATTGAATTTTTCTTGTGCACACAAAAAGTAACGATTTAACTTGGTCTAATATCGTTACAAAAAACCTTTCCTTTATAACCGGGATAGTAAGTTGCAATAGTATTGAAGGTCATTAATTTCCACAGAACCAAAGTGGTTGATCTAGGCTGTAGTTTAATTCCATCCTTTCATCTTTTTAAACCTCATTCATTCATTGAATGATGTATCAAAATGCTTCCTTACGAGTGAGATATAATGGTAATACATCGGAGAACAGAAGCTGTAGAGGCGCTGATTTTTTGGTATTCTTCAAATGGGTTTCAATAGCTATAATTGACAGCGTGAATATGGGATGTTATTTCCATATTAAAGATGTTAACTTTGTAATACGAACTGGCGTACGGAAGCAAGAGTTCTTTGACCAATACCATTTCCATCAATTGAAGTGTACTATTCCAGGCGAGTTGGAATGTCTTTGATAATATTAAGATATGGAATATCAAGACGTTTTGAATTGCCTTCAACTCATTTATTTTCTTTTTCAGATTCATCTTAAGTATTTTCATTCATAAAATCATTTATCAAATCTCGACAATAAACATCCGCGCAACATCCGCGAAACATCCGCAGGGCAAAGCGCGGATGCGGATCTTAATAATGTGCGGATGCTCCGGATGGCGGATGTTACCTGCATCACTAAATATATATAATAATTATATTAATATATATATATAATAATAATATATATATATATAAATAATATATTATTATATATACTATAATTATATATATAATATATAATTATATATATATATAAATATATATATATATATTATATATATATATATACTTTCTCTAAATTTAAAAACTATACTATATGGCAAAAAGAAACTTACTTCTTTAGGAGTTTCATTGTATTTATTGCACCTTATTTTGTCACAAGTGGAATAAGAAGTTAAAAGTTTAATACAATCAAATGATCCAAATTTGCAAGCAAAGTGCAAAGGAGTTTCATTCAGACCTTTATCTGGGGTATTTAAATAAAGATCAAGTAAGAAAGCACTCCTCCTCTCTGAAGATGACAGAGGATCATCAGGGTAAAGATGCTGGAAAAAGTCTGCAACACTTATTTCAGATAAAATCTAGAAAATTATAATACAAAAAGTAAAAATGATAAAACTCATGCTAAAAAAAAGTAAAAAACATTTTATATTTCAAGGCATATATTTGGATTCATGACAACTTATGTCAGTGTTACCAAAAATGTTTAAATATTAAGATATATTTTATTATTGGATATGAATCATTCCATTTTACATTTTTGTATTTTTATATTTATTTTATATGTATTTTTATTGAAGATTTATATATTAAGCATACACTCTAAACCTGCATAAATAAATCTTAAATTTAATACCTTATTGCAAAACTCTGCTCTATCAAATTTACAAGCAATGTGCAAAGCATTGTATCTAGATCCTTCTTGTAATATAGCTGGTGTATCTCCGCTACTAACTAAATATCTTGGATTTTCTTTCAAGCACTAAAACAATATATATATATATATATATATATATATATATATATATATATATATATAGAGAAATATATATAATATATATAATATATATAATATATATATATATATATATATATATTATATATTATATATTATAATAATATAAATATATATAGATAATATAATATTATATATATATATATATATATATATAAGGGAAATTTCCATTATATTTTAATAAAAAAAAGAGAGAGGATTCTTTTTTGCTTATCGTAATTCGAATAAGGTTTCATCACAATTTCTTTCCTTTGTTTATATTATTTCCCCCCCCCCCCTTTAGCCTATTCCGAAGCGATTGTATGATCTTTCCCCCATTTAAAATTAATGGCAGATAAAAATCCAAAGGTTACCAATTAGCTTTATGTTAAGTCACATCTTCAAGTGAATTTAATTCCTTTCACATCTTAAAATCTTTTTCAACATATTTTTTTTTATATAACCTCTATCCCTTAAAATTTTCAAGTTGATTAAGACAACCAAACAAATTAATGAATTTCTTCAGATAGCCACCTCTGGACATTAATGTCATCTTCCTAATAAATCGAACCCCCTATTACTCTCCCCTTTTTTTCTGCTCTCCCCCGTCTCCACCACAGGCCATCCTTGGCGTGCAGACTCATTCTTACTTTTGTAATGCTGGGTATAGCTTGTGAAACTACTTTGTGCGCTTTTGAGTTTTTGCTGTTAAATATATTTATTTATTTATTTTTTTTAATTATTTTTCTTGTAGCTAAATTTAGTTCATAAACAGAACATTTCCTGGAAACAAGGAAAGACCCAATAATAATTATCATTTAAATCAAGAATTTTTTTTTTATGAATCATAGGGACCCTAAGATAGATTACCTTAGGTCCCACCTAACTGGGAACCTTACCCAAAACACCTTAGCATAATCATCTCTCTCAGTTGGCAAATTTTCAGAATTTTCTGGTTCTCGATTATGAGCAATAAATACTAGTTTTGCAACGTCTACACAACAAAAGTTACATTTCATGCGAGGACCTTTGCTACCTTTTATTTCCCTAAAAAGTACAGTCACACGAATTTTTGCATGTGGCATTCTTAATTCTGATTAAATAATTATGATAAAAATGTTACTGAAAGCTGAAGCAGAGTAAGAAAATATTAATGAAGCCACAAACATGAAAAAAAACGAGCTTGTTTTTTTCCTTTCCCAACCCTAGTCTGGACCATTGCTTTTCTTCAAGCTTGCTTTTCCGGCCCAAATACCTTTTCACAAGACTGCCATTATCAAGTGCTTTCAAGTATATTTTGTGGATTTCTCAATACTATTTATCAGGCTGTTGCATTTACCAGCAGCATATCGGAAGAACGGAACTTGAACATCTTGCAGGCAACTCCGGAAAGAACATCAAAGTTTAGTAACAGATTGTTCTCGTTTGCATCCTTTTCTGTTTCTCATACACACTTATTAACCCTCTTGTTCCAGGTAGTAACTAAAACCTACTCTGGAACTCGAACTCACATCAGTTTGTTATCTAATCTAATTAGAGGCAAACCTACAGTTAACAGGATCATCAGTATTAGCATTTTAGTGTTCATCCTCCCTTTACGTTAAATAAACGTCAATTAGAAACGTTTTTGTTTTCCCCCTGATTGACAAATTCAGCTCTGATTTTACCTTTCAAGGAGGGGTTCTTCAAGGAGGATTGGATTCACTGGGGATTTCAGACGGGTGTTGCAGAAAGAATGATTTAAAAGGTTCAGGTAATAATAATGCAGTAGTCATTAGGAGAAAGTAATGCTAACCAAGAGTTAAAGTAGTGGGGTAGATTAACCGACTAGCTAACTAACCGACTAACCTCTAACACTTTTATAGAAATCGATAGATAGTATATTTACTTACAGACTAAAATTTTCCTATTAGAATTAATCCATTAATCAAGTTTAACCTTGTCCCTTTTAGCCTCTGAACTCTGTCGCTGTTTCTAATCGCACTTTTTAAATTTATTGGGTGGTTTGGGACTCAGGCTCAGAACTAATCCAGAATTTCTTTTAGTTTGGGTGCACTAAAGTTCCTTAGTTGGTTTCATCCGAGTGCACCCTCACTCTCCCCTACATACTCTTTAAATTTAGTTGGCGCCCGAACAGGGACATGATCTTTTTGTAGAATATTAGTATAGTAGTATAGTAATAGTACCTGTAGATACCGCATACCTGAATTTTCTGACTCCCGAACTCTGCAGTTGGCGCCCGAACAGGGACATGATCTTTTTGTAGACTATTAGTATAGTAGTATAGTAATAGTACCTGTAGATACCGCATACCTGAATTTTCTGACTCGCGAACTCTGCAGCAGAAATAAATCACATTCAAATCAGTCGTTTTGAGTTCCAGGTATTAAATACAGCTTGCTTTAAAACAGACTTAACCTTCTGTTCCATTACACCACCTATCTCTTATCTCTCAATATTTTTTATTTATTTTTTTTGTAATATATATGAAATATTGATATATATTTTCTAACCCTAATGTCGACTTTAAACAGGTTTTCAGAATTGGGGGGTGATGGGGGGGAATTCGTGAGGTGATGAGGTTGAGAGCAGGCATACTAAAGGAGCAGTAGATGGTGATATTGAAGATGAGGAAATGCCTCCACCTACTCAACAGGATATGTTGAAATTTATTAAAGAGAAAGAGGAGAAAGTAGATAAAACCCGATGAGGTTCTCAGGTACCTCGCACTTCTCCACAAACTAGAGAGAAGGATAGAAGAGATTCATAAGTAGTTCGTCAGATGTCTGATATTATAGACCCTGTTATGAACATGCCTCTTCAGGAGTTCATGTCTACAATCACACAGGAATTTAGGTTCCTTAAAGAGGAAACCGCGTTGTTGCGTGTTCAGCAGCAACCATTACAGCCTCAACAGATACAACATCCCACGACGGTTGTTCTAATGTTGCTGCTACTCCCGTGGATTTACTTTCAAATGAGATGGTGTTGATGAACCTCGGTTCACCTGTATCTCCAACAGTAACAATGGGACAACAACAGCTTTATCCAGGAATTACAGCTGAAATATATGGAGTGTCACCCTCAGACTTAATCTACAACACTCACACGACGCCTCCCATAACACAAGAGACTGACGTGACACACGGACAGCAGTACACAAATTTTACTTATAACAGTCAGGGCATGAATGAACCCTTGTCGTAAATTTTTTATATTTATACTCCATCTGCCACCTTATGGCCAGTATTTATAATGGGTACAAATGGATGTATTTGCGAGTGGTTGGTACCAAATTATGGTTGAGGAAGTCGTGATTGCACTGACCATCATATTTTTTACTATTTATAGTAAATATTAATATTAATAGTCAATATGTATATAAAAGTTAAAATTTATTAAAATAAACTTGCTCTGTGAGTCGGTATCATTTTTGAATAAAAATATTTCAAAGAACTGTATATTCTCGGTTGACAAGCTATCACTGCGGTGATGACATCATCCTTTACAAAATCGAGTGAAAATTCTTACTCGTTGTATATATATTCCCATTAAAAGGAGAAAAGAAAATTGTAATATATATATTTTCAATGCTTGACCACATATCAAATTATGTATCATAAAAGAAGACAATTTGTTTGTACATTTATTATATATTATTTAAGAAAAAACCCTAAACAACATTTATTTGTTAAAATTTAACTTCTATTGTATGGACATTATGCTATTTCCCTATTCCAAATTTTCGTTTTACAATAGCTGGATTAATTCGGTATTTAACTACACTCATTTAAATCATATTTTGTCTATTATATATTTTTTTTTTTGATTCTTTATTTTTTAGAGTAAAGTACCCTTTATAATTGGGCTACACTCTTGAAATTACGACATTAATTCAGTTAATGAAAAAATAGTAAAAGTTTCAGTTTTGGGACTCCTGGGTTACTGTAACCCCAAAAATGGGGTTAGGGCTGGAGCCCCCCCTTTCATTTTGGTTAAATTTTTACCAACTCTTTTAATTCTTTTCAAACCTCCTGTATGATACCAAGTTTTCAACCAAAATCTATATATATTTCATATAATATATATATATATATATATATATATATATATATATTATATATATATATATATATAATATATATATATATATATATATATATATAATATATATATATATATATTATATATATAAATATATATAATACTGTAGCTATATAAAGTTTTACTAAGAAGCTTGGATACATGTAACGGTTTATTTTTAAACTTTTTTTAATAAAGTTTGAAGTCTCAAATTAAACACCTTATACTAAAAATATGGGGCTATATTTTATTAATTTAACATGATCAAAATTGTTAGTACATAACTTAAAATATATCAAATCACCTGTCAAAATAATCCTTCAAAAAATTTAGGAAATTGCTTATTGAAAGTTTTCCCCACCCCCTTAGTTAATCGGTTCTTCAAGAGTGTTTTTTTTGGTTATAGTTCAAGTAAAACCGTACATGCTTTTCCAATTATAAAATATCGCTGGATGACTTGAATTGAAGTCAAGTTTTGTTAAACTACAAATAATTTGTTCCAAATTAAGAAACTTCCAACATTATAGTTCATGGTTGTCCTATTAACTCGATTTTAATATCAAAATAATCAGAAGAAAATACTGAATATTTTGATCATTGTTTAAACTAACAATTACCTTTAATTAAAATATTACTTTTATTATATATTTCTCTATCTGAGTAAGAGGCACACGTTATTAACAGGATCCGAGTTGCCAAAGGCTGCCATCATAAACTTTCAGTAATTTTCACAGTAAATCTATATTGATTCACTCAATTTATGTAATATATAGTTTTAAATTTGCTATCTTTTGATATCAAATTTATAGTCATAACATTAATAATTCAGATTGATGTTTTTTTAACTAATCACTCGCTGTCAACCGCTTTAGCATCTTTTCCGTTGAGTATAAAAAGGAGCGATTGCGATCGGCGAGGCATTCTTCTTATAATCTACTGCACTCTCAACAAGGACTCCGTCCCAATCTTAATTGTATTACCCGAGTTCAAAGAGTTCTACAAGATTCATTTAACAATGCAGTATAGAGTAATATAAAGGTTTTGACGAGACTTATCCTCCAGACGAGTCTCAACTTTCCCTTTTAGAAGCATCCTCACTATCAAGGAAGTGACATGCTGACCTTACGTAGGGCTCAGAGATTTTTTTGTTTATTGTTCCTGAGCGGAAAAATATGAAAAACTTCCTTCTTTAGCAGTGTTCTTAGGAAAATTTTACGTAGGTAGTGTAATTTTTATTATGCCTTCTGGACAAACTGATAGGATCCCACTAACGACCATTTGGTCAATTCTTTCCTTGCAGGTATTAGAAAAAAAGGCTTGTTTTTAATTCGTTATTATATCATTTTTACGATAATACTTTAAACACTTTGTATTTAACTTAGTCTCTTCTTTCTTGAATGTTCCAGTTAGAAACAATTCAATCTGATCGTGACCCACGAGTTTTATATAATGTTGTGGGATATTTTGTTAATTAGACTAGTCCGTAAAAGATTTGAATTGATTCCAATTTTGCCTATGTTTATTTGATAGGTTTTTATTACCAAACCAAATATCCGTGCAAATCACCTTTCACAAATCGTCTTATTATTTCGTCTTAAAATTTAGGGTCCAGTTTTATGTATAGGTTGGAGAATCTTTGAGGTTTTAAACTTTTCTTTTAACTACTATTTTTTCGGCGAAAGCTAAAAGTTTAAAATTGTCAAGCATCTTAGAAAACAACACCATGTACATTAATTTTTGTTTATTTTTTTTTACATACAAACTTTAAACTCTCACATTTGAAATATAAAATTTATAATTAGAGTTAGATTTAAGAGGTCAAGAAGAAAAAATCTTGATAAAAAATTCCAATGTTAAAAACTCTGAAATTTAAACCATAAAAGTAAAAAAGAAAAAGAAAAGATAAAAAGAATAAATAAAAGTCTGCAAAAGGCAAAAGCGTTAATTTGATCGTAAAAATAAAATAAAAATAAAGGTAAGCAAAACGTAGGAATAAGCAATATATTTCCTCATAGTACATGTCTTAAAAGGAAACCTTTCACCGTAACTAAATTCAGAATTTCAGTCAAATAATATAGGTCGTACATTATTGCATTGTCAATAAAAAAAAATATATATTTTTTATTAATATGAAAATTTAAAATATAATACATATAATTGTCGGTAGAAACCTTTCTGGTTACTCGAAATTTTGTCAATAAAAATATAAAACCTTAACATTACATGGGACTTCGTAAATGTGAAAAAATCAGAATTATACTTCTCGATCGCTTTCACTTCAAATATAAAAAACTAATATTTATAAGGCGATAAATTATATATTTTTATTTGTTCAAATCATCAGTTGATTGTTGTATGAATATAGATATATATATATATATATAATATATAATTTATATAATAAATATTATATATATATATATATATATATTATATTATATATATATATATAATTATAGATATTAATAAATATATATATATATTATAATATATAATATATATAATATAATATATTATTAGGGAGTACCGGAACAGGTTCGACCGGAACTTCCGGCCCGGAACCTCAATTTTTGCAAGTTCCGGTTCCGGCCGGAACTTACCTGGTTCCGGCCGGAACTAACCGAACTTTCTACTTTTTCAAGTGTCTTTCTTAATAAAATTCAGTAATTGATTTCTCATACACATTATGATTATACATAAAAAAATAATATTTGAATATTGATAGACAGTCGTCCCTCGGTAGAACGCGGGGTTAGGTTCTGACCCCCCCGTTAGGAGCGATATCGCGTATAATTTTAAACCCCTGAAAAATCATTAATTTATAAAATTTTATACCTTTGTATAGTAAATAAAATTAGCAGCAGTATTTATTTAATCCTAATAATAATTGAAAAATTTGCAGATACAATGGTATTTACAGAACAGTATATAAATATATTTGATTGACTAGTAAATTAGTAGCGATATTTAATTACATTACAGACAGTACTCCACATATCTTAAATGAGCAAAAAAAGTTTTTGTTTTTTAGTTTTTTAATGAAAAAATATTACAATGTACAAACCTTAAAATTTGTAGATAAAATTGTTTTTTTAATATTTAAATTGAATAGCCTGAGGACTGTAATATAAAATTTTAAAGTTTTAGCCAATTTGAGAGAAGAAAAATAGTTTCGTTCCAAATTTTGTAAATGGGAAGTTGGAGGTGTAAAGAGAAAGGCAGTCCAGATCTGTAGGTTGATTGGCTGCCTTTTTTTTAGAAATACATCGTTATCGTAATTGACGCTCACCAAATATTTCCCAAATATATCATTTTTTCCTTTCATTTCAATATGTTAATAAGTGTAGCATTATTTTATTCTTATTTTTTGCATTTAATTTCATTTTTACCTTTTTAACAAAATGAATACAAAATTTTAATTTTAGTTTTAAATTTGTAATTTTTTCTTTTCTTTTTATATCTTTTGCCAACCGCGTTTATAGCAAGATCGCGTTCTATAAGACCGCGTTTCTACGCGGGACGACTGTATGTGAACAAATATCATAAAACCTCGACTCTATTATAATTTCGAAAACTTTAAATATGAACAAAATTTGCAATCGAACAGTTTTGGGGATATTTTTGATTTTTTTTTTCTTTTAGGATTTTTAATTATTTATTTTTAAAACTCAAATTGCTTTTTAATTAATTATTTAAGAAAAGTTAACTTTCAACAACTATTGCTAATATTGATAATACTAGAAAATAAAAGTATTAGTTTAATAATTTATTTAAATTATAATATACATTATATTAATATATATATTATATATATAATATATATATATATATATATTATATATAAGTAATATAATATAATATATATTATATATATATAATATATATATATATATATATATATGTATAATATCAGGTTACTCTAATTTTAATTAATTTACTTTATTGAAAAGACTTGGACAAATTATGAAATTTGAATTAATTGGGGAAAATCTTTCTTTGATGATGATTAATAAAAATTGGAATGAAAAAAAAAAAAAAATATGTAAATCAATTAATAAAAGAAAAAAAAAAAAAAAAAAATAGTGGTCAAACTGTCACTAAGTTCAAAAATCGTGATTTCTTAGTTTGTAGACCACGAATAAAATCAGTATGATTTTAAAATTATTTGATCTTTTTATGTGGCCAATCCTGATTTAGAATCTAGACCTGGGGATAATAAAATTTGTCATGGTATTATATTATTATATTATTAGTATTATTTTTTATTATTATTATTATTATATTATGATTGATTAAAGCCTTTCAATTTAAAGTAAAAACGACTCCTAAGACCAAACTCTTAACTAAACTTTCATTTAAAAAAATTTTAAATTTTAAAAAAGATTCCATTAAATTTTCTTACTTACTAAATGAATTATATTTAATTTTGAAATGTTGTGTGTAGGAAAATAAAGTTGCTCTCTATGATTTGAGTTAAACGTTCCATCTCTTCATCCATTCAAACACGTTTACCCGCTTCTGAAAAAAGCTTTTTAAAACTTTGAAGACCTAGAACTTATTAAGATTGCGTTTCAGAGGCCCGACTGCGCCCGGGAGGGCACACAGGCGCACATGCATCGTTTACAGAGCCCGTTTGCGACCTTCTACGTCACGTAAACGTCCCAGTCAGGCGCCCGTTGTTAAATCCTCGAGTTCGGGAATTAATAAACGGGCGGGCTGCGCGGAGAATACTTTTACAAACAAATCTTTTTTATCTTTGCTACTTTTGCCAAAATTTCTAATATTTCAGTGAACTTTATATTCAAGGATACTTAGTATATCCCATTATTTCATAAAATAGTACATTAAGTAATAGTGTCATGGCGTAGGCAAGATTTCATTTAGTGGCAAAGTGGTGATATATAATATATATATATATATATAAATATATATATATAATATATAATTATTATATATATATATATTATATATATATATATATATATATTATATATATATATATATATATAATAGTATATATGCAAAATGATTGGCATTTAAAAAGCTCAAGACTTCTAAACATGTAAAGAAACAATTTAAAAACCACTTAAGAACTAAACAGGAAAATCAAATATTAAAAGTGAAGCCAATAGTTTACGTTTCGAGACTAGTACAACGTCTCCTCCTCAGAACTTAAAATGGAAAAAAAGTTTCTGAGGAAGGAGACGTGTACTAGTCTTGAAACGTAAACTACTGTTTAATTTTAAATATTTTGATTTCCCTGTTTTGGTTCTTAAGTGGTTTAAATTGTTCTTATATATAATATATATATATATAATATAATATAAATATATATATATATATATATTTTATTATATAATATTTATATATATATATATATATATTATATAATATATATTATAATATAACTAATATATATAATATGTATTTAAACCTTTGTAATTAATAATTACTACTTCATTATCTATCGATTGATGTATCTTTTCAGTTTTTCCACTAATTAAACCCTTAAAAACGTCGTCTGCAAAATATATGTTCATTTTTATTTCGCCAAGCTTTAAGGGGGACAAGGGCGCTGCTGTTCATTTTTTTATTACGCCCATGATAAGAGTATTGTTTTCAATTGCCAGCTGATCCGACGGGCCTCCTCGGCCGTTCAGGTACTCAAATTTCTGTTTCTTGATTGGTTAATGATAATTTTTTTTAATTCGAAGCGTTTCCGAGTGATTTTGCACACGGCTGCACTCGGGCTTCTGGAAACGTTCAGCTATAGTATATTCCTTTTTTACTTAATAATTTATTGATCGCTTATTCCAAATTTGGCTTGCAGACCAGACCTCACAGTATGGATATGACAAGTTGCCAGATACTTCTAGAGGACTCCACTTGTTAATCAGACAAGTTTAATGTAGAAAAAGCGCGTTTCCGAAGCCCGAGTGGCATCCCGTGTGGCAAAATCGACTCGGAAAACGCTTCGATTTGTTGAAAAAAATTATACCAATCAGAGAACAGGAAAATTTAGTACCTGGAAACGGCCGAGAGCGCCCGTCGGATCAGCTGGCAATTTAAGCAATACTCTTACACTTATATGTATCTATTTTATGAAATGATACGATATATTAGTTATCCTTAATATAAAGACTGAACTAAAGTATTTTAAAAAAAATGTTGGCAAGCCATTTCAGACACACTGTTTTGTAAAAGAGAATTTTTTACTGTAAACAAAGTATGTCTTCTGCGCAGCCTCCCGTTCATTAATTCTGAAATCGAGATTTAACAGACGGGCCGACTGGACTGTACGTTTTATCGTGACGTAGAAGTCGCAAACGGGCTCTGGAAAATGCGCCTGTGTGCCTGCCCGGGTTGCAGTCGGGGTTCTGGAAACGCAGACTATATGTAAAGGATGTAACTGAAGCGAAAAAGTTTCCGGTTCCCGGCCGGAACTTTTTCCAAGGTTCCGGAAAGTTTCGGTTCCGGCCGGAAAATTCTGTTCCGGTACATCCCTATATACTATAATATATATATATATATATATATATATTAAATTATATATATATATATATAATATTATATATATATATATACCGTAAAATGGGGCAATCTGGTCGCATGGGGCATTCGGACCACTGGGGCAATCGGTCCAGTGCTCAAAAATAGCCATATACGATGTTAAAATATATCTCTGTTAAAGATGTAAAAATAAGTATTTTTATGTCTAGGTATTAATTTTTTATGAAACCTTAACATTTTCAATTAATTTGGATTTTTTTTTTTTCTGACACTATAAAATCGGTAAATTTTAGGCTTATTGCTAAAGAATCATACAGGTCAACAATAATTTACTACATTAATTGGTACCAAGATAAATAGTACTTTAAAAATAGTATCATAACCCTTAATGCAATTCGTTAGAGTCATTCGAGGCAAGAGATAAATATGTATTTCTATAAAAAATTTAACGATGGGAGCAAATTCGTCCAGTTTAAAAATTTGCGATGGGGCAATCGGCCATATGAATCAATCACAAATTAAATTTATTTAATACTCTTTTACAAAAAGATGTCGAAATATAAATGTTTAAAATAATTTTACACTTTTAAACAGCAAGATAGGTAGGTTAAGCTTATCAACATTAGGCCTAAGTAACTGTACAATTTTTAGTCAGCAAGATGTTTACACATTACGCAAAAGTACAAGCCAGGGATTACAAAGGAAAATACTATCTGCTGATGATGTTGCCAGACCTTTAAGCAGTTTTCGTTCTTGCTTGGTTCTTACGAAACTTAATATGCCTAAAACGCTCGAGTTGCATTTCGTTTTTGTAAAACGCGTTTGGTTTGTTTTTGTTAAAACAGCCAAAATTCGTAAAGGAAACGCTCACCAAACGTAAAGAATTTCCTTAATTCGTGTACATATAAAATAAAAAAGAATTGCAACCTTACAGAATTTTTTACATTACAGTTCGTTTTGTTCAAACAGCGCAAAATCGTAAAAAACGCCACCAAACGTAAAGAATTTTCCTTAAATTCTGTATATATAGAATACAAAAGAATTAGGAAATTCCTTTACGTTTTGTGAGCATTTTTTTTACGTTTTGCGTTTGACAAAAACGAACGCAAACTCGAACGTTTTTATTAGTTTTCAACCCAATTTCTTAAAATAATATGTAATACCATTAATGTTAAAAAGAGACCTAAACGCTGAGCTTGACGTCAATTTTGTCAACAGCGTTTGACATTCATTTTTTGTCTAACATTTCGCAAAATCGTAAAAAAACGCTCACCAACAACGAAAGAAATTTCCTAAATTCTGTAAGAGTCATAGAAATAAAAAAGATTAGCTATACCAAAGGGATAAGGAAATTCCTTACGTTAGGCGAGGCCTTTTTTTTAAAGATTAAGTTTAGCAAAAACAAACGCAAACTCGAACCATTTTATACTTTTGAACCAATTAGTTACCTAGTTCAATATTATTGTAATACCATTATGTTAAAAATGAAAACTGACCTTATCAAATTTATTAAATAAAAACACTTTAATTGAGGCCTTTAGGGATTGTGAAAATTGAAGTGACTGAATTGCCCCGCCCCAAAATCGTGCGGGAATTGGTCCACGTTACTACTCGGGCTTTACATTAATCCTATATTATCTATACAAATACATATACTAATTTTTACTCCTAAAGGATAACAATATTACTATAAAAAAAAAGAATTTTGAAAAAAAAAAAAAAAACAGGAGTTTCATAAACCTTAGCATTTTGAGTTACCCCATTTTTGGGACGAAATGCCCCGTTCTTACTGTTAAAAATATATTATATATTATTTATATTATATATATATATATATATATATATATATATATAATTATATATATATATATATATATAATAGTATATATATATATAGTATATATATATATATATAAAATTTGCAGTTGTTAAAATAATAAGAATTAATAATTAAGTACTACTGAAGTTTTCAGAATTTTGATGTAGACTTTTAACGTCGCCTTGTATCATCGGATCTACGTGCATGATTACTTGTAACTAGTATAATAGTTATTTAGTAGTCGTAGTCTCCCAGTGGTGTAGAGCCAGTAGTAGTCTTAACCACAGATAGAGCTTCACCACTGTCTGATAGTAATAATAGTCGTTCAAATATATAAACTTGCTTCTTAGGATTCTATATTTGTATTCTTTGGCTTTCTCTAATTAGTAGCAAGAACATAAGGAAACCTAAAGTTAAAGTTAGTTACATTGGAATGCGCTTCATGAGACACTTTGGTCTTCAAAAGATCAAGAACCATTCCTACAAATAACTAATTGTTAATTTGGTAATACACTATAGATTACTAATTAATTAATAATTATTATTCTTAATTATATTATTATTATTATATTATTATTTTTACTATTATTTATTTAATTATTATTTATTTTGTAGGAAGTACCTTGCCTTGTTTAGCTTGAGTGCTGTTCTTAATTATAATATTACTATTATTCTTATTATTATGTTCTAGGTTTTTATATGCTTGAGGTATGATTAAGTAGTATACTTTATTGTTATGTTAATCACAATGAGAATTGTTATTATTTACGTTATACTTTTATGACGTGACGAGTTTTTTTTTATCCTGGTCAACTCTTGAAAGTATATTATTGATTACATCGAGACAAATTTAACTGACCATCGATCAACCACGTGTTACACATGTTCTGGGTAACTTCTAGAGGATAAATTGCGTAATCATTACAAATACATATGTGAAGAAATTTGTTATATAATATCTCAATATGAAACAATAAAACTTTGAGTAAATTGAGTCATAAAAATATATTAGAAGAAAGAATTGTTCAATGGTTAAATTTAATAGCACGAACACGACAAAACTTTTTCGTTCGTAAAATTCTCATAGATAAAAACTCCGTTGTTTTTATGGGCATTTGTTCTTATATAGCAGTAGATTACAGAAGTCATTAATTATTCTTCATTCCTTTATATATAGTATATATATATAATAATTTATCTATATATATATATATATATAATATATATATATATATAATATATATATATATATATATATAGAATATTATATATTATATATATATATATATAATATATATATATATTAACATGACCGGGTCAACCAGGTCCACTGGAAATATATATATATATAATATATATAATAATATATATATATATATATATAATAATATATATAATATATATATATATATATTAATAGTATATATATAATATTTATAATATATAGTAATATATATATATAATATATATAAGAATAAATATACATTTCAAGAAAAATATACATTATATTATTCGTTTTTATTCCCTATATATCTATATATATACATATATTATATATATATAATATATATAATATAATAAATATATATATATATATATATATAATATATATATAATATAATATATAGATATATATATGAGCTTATATTCCACTATTCATTGGTTAACTTTCAGACTGGTCGAGCGAAAGTGGTACCGTGTCTGAGAGATTTGTCTGGAGGTAGGAAAGTGTTGGTTTGTGATCTGGTCTTCATTAGCCAGCACTGGACTGGGTCACAAAATCCCAAACAATTTCAGAAACTCCGCCTTTCAGCTTCAACAAGCTGTTTAGTACCACTTGTGATACCAGATCTTATGTTTTTCCTCCTCAACCACAACCGCGATATATACAAATGTAGACAACAGAGGACCAACACAGTTCTGGCACCCAAGCAGGACTTGGACATATTAGAACGGCACATGTTGTTATTCGTCCCTAATCTATCATATACTTTAGCTGAAATCGCCAAGAACTCACGAAAGGTCGAAGTGGTTGAGCCTGGGAAATTCAAATACGATGCAGATCAAGATTTGGTTAGTTATTTTGCAGACTTCGAACAATACTGTTCTTACAACTATCCAAATACGCCTCAACAGTGGTTAAGGTTCCTTGGTAGGCAACTGGAAGGATCGTTTCTGCAACTATATAATTTGCTTTTTAAAGATGACAGAAACTATAGTTCTATTAAGGAAACTGTACTGTCTTGGTATCAGCAGGAAGAAAAAAGAAAGGATGAATATAAGCTGAAGGCTTATCACTCCGCTTACAGAACTCCAGGCGAGAGCGTTTGTATGTATACTCTTAGTCTGGAACACCTTGCCAAGAAAGCTTATCGCGGATTAGAGATGAGAGAGCATGATTCTCTACGAACTGCTTTCTCCTAAGTCTTCCTCCTTATGTTGAAAAGAGAATATCTGATTATATAAAGCAGCAAGAGGAAGATGGTAATGTTCGTGTAACATGGAAGAAAATAGTTAGTCTTGCAGACTCCTATGATAGAGACTATAATAAAGGGAAGAATGTAACGCCTCTTCTGGTAACAGTATGTTGATGGCTACTTCTGATCAACCTAAACAAGACTTGGACCAGACTATTAGAATAGATGTTGTAAATCCAGGTTGGTCAGATGTTTTGTCTAATTTACAACATTCACAATCACAATCTTCCAAAACAAACAATTCCCGCCAACAAAATACATGAAACAATAAACACATTTATCCCTCATCCAATAATAGACGTGATCAGACCCAAAACACTTACACGCCAACACGTCACAACGAGAATACTAACAGAAAACACCTCGTTTGTGATTACTGTGAGAATGTTGGGCACATGATGGATGAATGTTACAAGTATCTTGGGATATGTTTGTATTGCAGAAAGGATGGGACAGTGTAAGGCTGATGATCTGTGACTCTGCAGCGCCGCAACGAAATTCTAGACCTATGCGGACTGTTTGATCACAAGATCACATCTGGAGGCCAATGCATGGGTCCTTCTTTAGAAACAAAGCAAGCTGGACCTTTAAACTGCAAGTCTCACAGGAAAGAAGCCCCAGTGGAGAATGAGTTTGCATGCTCATGGAACCTCATCGCAGAGCAAATAGTAAGTAGTGTGAGTCACATACACAGAATAAGATAGAATAGTATAGAGTTATGCTGTACCTTTCCAGTAGCTGTAGACCGTAGTTGTTGAGCAGTAGGCTAAGTACCTTACTTTCAAGAAACAAAATAGCTGAGGTCTAGTGATAAGTAATAGAGATAGTACTCTTCCTTTCTTCTCAGTAGTGTGCAGTGCAGTAGTTAGATTATTCCTTACGGAACAGTAGCCTCATTGTAGTAAGTAGAAACTGTCGTGTTAGGAAGTAGCAATAATTATAGTGTTAGGCAGCTAAAACAGGCAAACAAACCAGGATAGAACTACGATGACATTGCAGAAATATATTTGTACATGTGCATCTGCGCAGAAAATAACTTCTGAAATTACAGGTAGATATGGTTATTCCTAAATCATTGCCAGCAGATGTGGACCCACTGATTGTTTGCGATATAAAATTAAGATCACAACAGCTCAAATGATGTGTGAATGCTGTTGTTATAGTGGGGCAGGTGAGTTGTGAGTGATGCAGTATTGCAGAGCTTGAAAGGACCAGTTGAACTTTTGCCATCTGCAAAGTCAGGGGGTAACTATCAGATGTTTCGGAAGAAGTAAAAAATTCCGAATTTACATATTATGTCAATCTAAATCTACGGTTCAAGGTGGATTTTGAAAACAACCACCGAATGTTTACAGTTCCGAAAGAATATATGGAAGTTCGCATTACATATTGGAAGATACTCTCTACAGCATATAATGAGCCTTGCCAGATGCCCAAAAGAATTCATCGTCGGAAGACACACAATAAGGATACGAGTAGTACTCTACAGGAATTAGTCGCAGAGCAGTGTGGTACACATCCTACAGTGAGTCGGATCACAAACACTTACAGCTAATTTCACAAAATCCTAAAATTTTGGATTCATTGGAGGCTTTGAAGTATAAAGATATTAATCAGGGTTGTTGGCTCAGGGTAATAAAGATATTTACAGGCAACACAGATCACAGTTAGTAGCGTCGGGCGAGGTGACTTGGACCACTTTAAAGTATAATTTCGTATTCCGACTTCTCCCCTAATGCACTTTTTGAATTGTTTTTTTTCTGAAATTCAAGGCCAATAGTAGGTAATAAGCCCACAAAAAATAATTATATTTAATGTCTAATAAGAAAAGTTTTATCTAAAAGTTTTGAAATAAAGCTCCTTCAGCCTGACCCGTGGAGGGGTGCATCAGACACCTTAGAGGGATGAAATCGGGAACCCATCTGTTAAATTCCTCTGATTTACGTATAAATTCAATTTTATATTTTAATTTATACTCTAATATAATAATTATTTATCATATAAAAATAGTGACAAAAAGTAATAAAAATGTAATACATGATAAATAAATAAGAATAAAAATTAAGATGTCCGATTCACCCCCTCCCGCGCAAAAAAATATTGATACTTTTTTGAATTCGTTTTTTATATAAATTTCATTTTTTATTTGTTAATTTTCTTTTTATTAAGTAATTTTATTATATTAACATTAATTATACGTTAATAAAAATGTCAAGATATAATACATAAGAATACGAAAAAAACAATGGTACGTCTGCTTCACCCCATCATCAATTTATACGGCAGGGTGAACAAGTTACGGCCCCATTGATTTAGCCACTAATACTTTTTGAATAAAAATCTTACTTTGCCAGTTTACTAACATACTCGAGTGTATACACTGAAAAAATAATTTTAAAATCCATTCACTTTTTCAATTTATAACAAGTTAAAAAATCATTTTTCAAAGTGAATTCTAGCTGGAAGGGCAATTTTTACCCTAATATATGAAATATTTTTTTAAAAATATAAAATTATCATAATTAAAGATGATCTAATATAGCTTTTAATACTACCGATTAAATTATAACGAGGTAAAATTTTTTTTTTTTTTTTTAATATTTTTTTTTATTTTAAGAGTGGACCGAATCACCCCCATAAGAGGCGGGCCCGGTCACCCCGCCCACGCTATAGGTAAAGGTATAGCACAGTTTTCACAAGTTGAAGTCGGGAGAAATGCAGTATGTCATCTCTCTTGATTATTTTTTGGTTCATATTTTATTAGGTCTTCATATTTTCCTGGCCATATCGGACGAAATTAGAACACTCGTTACAGCCTTAATTACAAGCACTTTGGACCCGCGTTAAACTGGTGTTCATACATGTCAGATGTTGTCCGATCTGCCAAAGAGAAAACATTTTCTTCTGTTATGACCACCGATGTTAAAAATATTAGCTGAGTATCCATTCGACTTGTGTGCAATGGACTTGCTACAATTTCCTCAAACAGGTTCAGGTCACAAGCACTGTATGGTTCTCATAGACCACTTTATCGAACAAAACTAGTCTTGCAGTTTCTAAAAATTTAAACATCAAATTCTTCTGTTTCTTCCGAAAGTTCCAAATCGAATTCTCACCGATAACAGTGCAGAGTTCACTTCTCAGACTTTCCAAAATGTTCTTCAAGAACATAACATCAAGCATCTAAGAACTTCTCCGCTTCACCCCGCTAGCAATGGGGCT
This sequence comes from Trachelipus rathkii, assembly GCA_015478945.1. Lineage (NCBI taxonomy): Eukaryota > Metazoa > Arthropoda > Malacostraca > Isopoda > Trachelipodidae > Trachelipus > Trachelipus rathkii. Next base: position 23,327 of record JABUQX010124366.1, on the reverse strand, counting down.
TGTGAGCAATTCAACAGGAGTTTAATTCAGATAATCAAATGCTTGGTGCTAGAAAATCCCAATGGTTGGGATGAGGATCTTTCTTCTTGTTCTTATTTACAATAACACAGCACATAGTGCTCTCTGTATTTCGCCTTCCAACTTTATTTTGCAGAAGGCACATTCTCCAACACACAGCTTCCCTCAATATTGGAAGGAAGGCAGTGCGAACTTTCGACCTTTTTGTGTAGGGCAAAAAGTTGCTAAAAAGGTGATTCACACAGGTCATAGCACTATTCAGAAATTTAAGAGCCGATAGGAAGGCCCATATATTATCACTGCGGTTAATGATAACAGGATTACTAACCTTGTTTGACATGCTAGTGACCCACCAAACAGACTACAGAAAGTCCATTTCTCCCACCTAAGAGGATGGATAGATATTCCAACGTACCTTCACAAATACTTATCTCGCAACCCTGAGGTGCGCAAGAAATTCTTTACCAATGAAGATGAAGATGAAGATATGGATGAAGATGCAGAAGACTCTGATGTCATTTCAGTCGCTAACAGCTCTTCAATATCAGGTGATGATCTTGAAGATGATCCATTTCAGCCAATCGAAGATGAAGAAAATGATTTTGAAAGATTTCTTCCAACAAATCCTATTCCAATGGATCTATTTAATAGGTTGCCTAACTTATGGAATCAAATAGAACTGAACGTTGATACTTCGGAATCAACAATGTCTCCTGTGAGAGAACTCCAGTTCTTTCACCTACAATGGTTCAGCCTTCTCGTTCTCCGCCCAAAGTTACTTTTGTACTTCCTTCAAGTGATACAACTTCCTCTGAACGAAGCATTAGGGTTTGCCATCGATCGTGATTGCTGAACTATTGTACTTTCTCCAATTCTGATTTTCACAGCCCAGTGTGTATTAGTCCTTCTATGATTACCATGAATTTTCTATACTCATGAGTACCTTCACAACTATCAAGTATCTTTCTGTTTGGCACCCTATTAGTCACCACTACTGTTAGTTTCACCAGTTTCTACTTCCCAATCTCCGGCTTAAAAACAATGTCCAAATACATGCATTCACTGAGCTAGTGAATAGAGGAGCTCCTCTGAGTCATGAAGAGACACAAGTCAAATCTCCTGGGCCTCAACAGTCCCTCCCTTAGGACAAGAGCGTGCTCGAAAAACTGGCGAGTGTTACGCCCCTTCCCTCGTCGCGAAGCGCTCGTGCAATGCGTCTACGCATAACTTCTACCGGCGCATGGAGATGCCAGAAAGTTCACACCACAACAGTGATTTCGCAGGTCTTCAAAGTCTAGTCTCTGTCATTCCTCCTCAGATATCCAGTCAGTCATGCTGAACATCTAATGCCACTGTCTCGCAATACAACACCCACCACAGCGTCCTATAGAATGTAGTCAGGAGGTCCTCAGGACCTGCTGTCATGCGTCCACTGACAACAGGGGAGTCTGAATGAGCACATGCAGTGCACGCGAAGATAACAACGACAAGCGTACTCTCCCTCGTCCGTACCCAACAGATGGCCGGGACAGTGGGACTCGCCTGAGTTGCCTTAACGTAATGGAAGCGGTCGTGTGTGAAGACGGAACTAGGTAAAGAAAAGGTAGCAGGTGTATAGACATCGACAGTACAGCATCAAGAATATCAAAAAAATTTCCGTAAAGATCTAACTATGGGCACAAAAAACACGTGTGTTGGTAGGGGCGTCGTCGTCCATGAGTCAAGCCCGCCTCCTATCAGTGACTATTCTGGTTATCTATGGGAATAGTGGGAAAGGGTGTGTCAAATGTAGGTATTAGCAGCTGATATGAATGATCAGTGGAATGCGATGAGGAAAGCAGCTGTGCAGATAATAGCTTAATGCGTAATGATGTGTAGAATTATAATAAGCGGAATCGCATATGCATGCAGATGAGTTAGTTAAGTCAGTGTGAGATGAATATTAATGCAGAATGGATAATGGTAATACATGGACTGCATCTCATATTATCGCAGTGTGATATAAAATATATAGTATTACCAGACATAAAGTCCGATCAATGATGTAGAATCTTTGACTCAGTCATCTGATCGGCTTCAATCTTAGAAGACTTAGCGTGTCCTAAAATATGGTATTAGCAAAGATAAACTAAGATGTATCTAGTTATGGGTGTTAAGGTAATATTATTAATCTATAGTGCATATGTGAAATAGGTAAAATCTTCATAAATGCTCCCTTGAAAGGTGTAATGATAATTAAATAGTAGTATATGCTGTCAAATTCTTTATAATGTGTAAAAAAGGGGATAAGCTGCCCATGTATTCAAACCTAAAATTAATAATTATAGATATATTATAGCCAAAGTAATTCATTTAATAAGTACTAGTGGTCTATATATGTTATTAGCTAGTGCTAATAACACTATGCAATAATATTGAATACACAGACATACTATTATGTGCTGATATATAAGGTTAAAATATGATAATAAAATATAATCAGTATATATATAAGTGAAGCAGAAATATGTCATGCATATAAGTGGATAATTGGACATTATAAGAATATATATATAACTATTATATGCAAAATTAAAAGTATGCATGGTAAGAGTGAAACGTAGTAAAATGTTAATAAATGGAAAAATATGAAATATACACCTGATAAAAAAAAAGGGATAGTATAAAAGGTATATAATGGAAGAATATGATAAAGATATATAAATATGGGTGCTACTAGGAAGTGTAATAATAATGTATAAGTAGGTATAAAATAGTTGAAATAAAGTATTATTGATGGGAATGTGAAATCAAAGGTATACGAAGAAATTGATGTATTGAGGTTGATTATATGTGATAATGGTGAAAGAATGAATGCATAAATAATTATTATTAGGAGAATTCAAGGTATAGTAGGCGTTACTTACTGGCTCAAAGAGTGAAGTAATCTAACTTATTATAGGTGGCTGACCCAGCGATGTATAATGAAATCATACCGCTCCAACGAGAAAAAAACTGTCAGATAGAATGTAATATGCTTACAGTATTATATAGCTCAGATAACACCCACTCAAGTATGATAAGTCCTGGTATGTCTCACTCATAAAATATACCCTCATGACTCAGATGTAACCAGTCTAGGAGTTCGCTTAAACCCTACTGTACAAAATAAAAATCCATAAGAATCGATATAATTTAATAAAAAACAGCTAACTAAGGTCACCCACGACCATGCACGTAAATACTATTACTAACTGTACGTAAGATGTACCTCAGTGCATGACAATAATTCAGCCAAATTAAGGCCTCAAAATAAAAATTCACTAGAAATAGGTAAAGAGTATATCTCTAAGCTACCTCACAGTTAAGACATAGTCTCAATACTCACAGTAGAATGACTGAAATATCTCACAATAAAGCAGGCCTGACATATACGTGTGATAATTAATCTCAAAACATATCAACTCCAGCTCTCCATCTTTGTATGATGAAAACACGCCATCCGTCTTTAATACCACTCATCTCACGAAAATGTCACCTATTATATCTCACAGTCAATAATTAGTAACTCGATATTAAGTAAAAGTGAAGTTTATAACAGCTGTTATAATATTCTATATCTCATTTAATAAAAAAAACGGACAAAACACTAGATATAATATTATATATCTCACTTCTCACTACAATACACAGGTAATCAAAAAAAACAAATATAGTACCTCAATAACTACCCTAATGCAGGATGGTTATACAGCTAATACCCACTCATAGTGAAACAATATTATATCTAGAAATACAAAGCTCTGTTACCTTACTCACCACTCTCATTAGTGTCACTCTAATCGCTCTTCAGCATTACGTGCACTAATATAAAGCTCGTCTAATACTCAATCCAAAATAAAAATGTAGCTGATTCAGAACAATTCAAGCCATTGGAACCAATCACTATCTCAGTAGCTCAATATCGATCTCACAAACGTTACCAACTAAAAAACTATATAAGTGTCGTAGTCCTATAATAATATATTGACCTCCAGTTATCACTCATTATAGTAGCCTCCACTCAATACCCACTCCTACAGCTGATAATGATTTATTAACGCCTCAGTTATAAAACCCAACAAACTATCAATATTACTCACAGTCCGCTAAACTAATCTATCACAGGATCGCACGCATCATTACCATTATATCACATCCTATATAGATATAAGTAACTATCTACGTATATAAAAATATAATATTAATGGTATATATCAGGGCTAATAAATTATTAATTATATATATAATATATATTAAATAATTAAAAATAAGCCTAAACCTATAAATACTAATATATATCAAGAGATAATTAACTATATTCCTATACATCAAAGTCAGTGATGACTGATATAACAGAAATCAAAAGAGAATAGAAAAAACATTTTAATGACCAGAGGCATACTGAGCGTAGAGATTTTATTAATGCAATAAATAAATACATTATATCTAATTCGGATTTGAAAATATATATAGTATTAAGGAAAGACTCACTTAAAAAATTACTTGTACGACTCAATCATTCAATTGTAAATAATAAAATAATGTGACACGATCCACGTAGCATGAAGAAAGCAGTCACACACACATCAACATGTCTAATATATTCAATTTGGAAAAAATTCTAAACCAATTCATAATCAATCCTAACATACATATAATAATAAACAACAGACATGAAAACCACAATGACAATTCTAATGTAGGCCATGAATGCTCTATCAGTAAGCACTCATCGTGCTATCATATAAACACTATTAAATCATTATATATTATACTCATATATCCTAATATATAATATTATCACAACCTATCTATCTTATACTAGCCATCAAAAGTATAAAATAATCGTAGATCAATACATCATATTCTCAACTACACTCCAACTGATTAATCTATCCTTACTCTACTGACTAGCACTCGAAACTACTATTAACACACCACTCCTATTATTATTACTTACACTACACACATGCACGGTATCTATCTAGCTGTAATCGTCTCCTCTGTATTGACCATTAATACTATTATAATTACTCAAGTAAATACTATCTATTAGAGTAGACCTAAGCTTTACTCCATACTCTAGAGACCGATGGTCTAGTCCGACGCCTCCGTAAGTCCATGCTATGCTCACACACGCTTTGCGCTCGCGACTCGTTACGTCCGCATCGAGACGTGAGAAACTACCTAATAGCGGTAGAGAAAAACGGTATCTAGCGGAAAGGTGCAGTAGTAATGTTACAAGTCTAGGATGAAAGATATGTATGATCCGAAAAAGCCTTGCTAGCTTGAAGAAGATCGCGAAAAAAGGTGTACACGCACAGGTTTTGTTCCTCACCTTTTTACAAAAAATAGAAAAATATAAGTTTTTACTTCATTGAAGAAATCTTATGTGGTTATAATAAAGAAATATAATTTTTATTTAAAGTTTATATAACTAAATATACTTTTAGTCTAAGACTTATCTATAACTTTAATTAATATATATTATTACTATAATAACCCTATGAGGCAATATTCAAATTCCATTCATGTGCTGAAAACCCAAAATAATAACAATAATATAGTTTGCAAAATATATATACATACCTACCTATATATAATATAATACAATATAATTAGTATATTTAATATATATATATATCACTTATATATTATAATATATACTAATATAATAAAAACGAAACTAAAAATATCAAAGTTGTAAATAAGCCTTTAAAGAAATCCTAAAATATTTATGTTAGAGTGAAAATTCTCAACTCTTAATACTAAATAAATAAACTAAAAATACAGATAATATAAAATATATAGTGAAGAATAAAATATTAATATATATTTGGGTTTTTTACATTATACCACGAACTGATATAACACAAGACATCATAATAACCTATATTAAAGTATGTATACTATCGGTACATCTCATATTAAGAATCTCAGACTTTGATAAACATACCCAACTATCATAAACTCATATTATAATAAATCCGATACTAGATAAATACCTATATACAATCCACAGGTACTCATTAATATCGATATATATAATTTCAGAACCTTATTCATACCTTAAATTTACTCAACAATTCCACTACCAATTCATATTATATTATGAATAGCTTACTGACATCGCACTGAATGTATACACGCTATAGATCAAAAAAAAGAAAGTTAAAGACAGAATTCATTAGTAAAAATTGAGATACAATAAATAATAAAGTGCTGATGGATCTTATCATGTACACCTTCTACTAAAAGTATGCCATGTGGACGAAAAAATAGAGTACCTTCTTTATGGATGTGGACACAAAAAAACAAGATCACTCTATATGAGTCTTAAAAATAAACTGCACCCAAATGAAGGCGTATGGTATCCAACTACGCCCAAATGAAGGTGTCTTATAACAAAAGAGAAAGTGCAATAAACTAATCCCAGACACCCATGCAAAAGTACAGTGTGCTTAAATGTTATTTCAGAAGAGAGGCAGAATGATTTAGGTTGAGGACCTTAAATTAGCAATGGACTGCTGGAAGTGAACTAACTAACCACTAAGTCAATCTTCACCTCTCACCTATCTAAATAGGAACATCATATCCAACTAATATTAGCACATGCCATGAGGCATGTATATGTTTAACGACTGGCTGAATGCTTCATTAAACAGAATAGCTATGTTAATCTCCAAGTGGCACATCCTATATCACTAGCGCGTTAGTATATCGTTAAAGTAGTAGAACTGTATTATAGAGTTCATCGATGGAGCCGCAAGGTATGATGAAAGAGGCAAAGAAGGACCAGTCAGGCCTATAATATAATCTGCCCCAGGTATAATTAATTACCGCATATGAATGTCTACACTAATAATCACTACACCCCATTATTTTTTGACCAAGTGCAGTGTAAATGGATCTTGCTCTTGACCTCTATAGTTGAAGACGGAACAAATTGCCTAGGAACACTGATAGTTACAGCAGACCAGACCGTAACAGACGGTAGTGGAGACACCATAAATAGCTGGGATTACGATAGTATAAAATATATTACATTCAGATTTCTCGTTACACTAGATGTAAGTATACTTATTATAAAATGATAATAAGCAAAGGATCTTTATAGTGTCGTAAGTCGCACTATATTATTAGCCGGAGATGATACGTAAAATAACCAAGCGGGCAGCACGTCGCTGGACTTGCGAACCCATCTCAGCTCGTAAGTGAAAATCTATATGATGGAAATATCGATGATAAAATGAGAGATCAAGATGGAGCGCTTAGCACGAGCACTTCAAACTCTGTGATTTATTCGTATAGGTGGTCGCGAGCCCGAAAATAAGCTGGGGGCTAGATAATGCATGTGTGTAAAAAAATACAAAACAAAAACCATATAACAACCGCTAAATGAGCGAGAGTGAAGTGCACCCAATCCTCAGTAGCTATAGGAATGAAATATCAAAAAAACAAGTAAAATAAAATATAATATGCACATAATATATAACCGTAATATAGTATAATCTATATATATTATAATGAATAATGCAAAGCATTAATATTAATCACCAACACATAAATTAATAATAATATAACAATCTGAGAAGTAAATAAGCTCTACCCCATTTTATTTCCCATTATTAAATATATATATTATATAATAATAATTAAATAGATAAATATATATTAAATAATATATATTAATTAAGATAAAATAAAAATGAGATGAACAGATCGAAAGAAACACGCATAAATTATATGTAAAATCTATATAATATTAATTTACATAGTAATATTAATAAATATATATAATATAGTTATTTATATATTATATGATAATATAATAATAATAATATTAATATAATATACTTATTAATATATATATATATATATTATAATTATTAAATATAATAATATAAGATATAATTAATAGATATTATAATATATATATATATATGTATATATAATAGTATAATATAATTAAATAATATATGTTAATAATATAATATAAATATAATATATATATATAGTATAATATTTAAATTAATAATATAAGATATATATAATATGATATAATATAATATATTAATATATATAATATATTAGATAAACTGATCTACTAATCACATAGTAATAATGTCTATTAAACTAGAGCCCCCTATAATTAGAAACTTAATCCTCACTTCGGAGATATATAGTATCCGATTATTTATAAGAGCTCACACCATGATTAATATATATTCTACTATATTTATATATATACTCATTATGTTTATTATAAATACTCTATTATATATATTAATTATATAAAAAAATTAATATTAATAAACTAACTCTACCCCTTATATGAATATAAAATTAGCGTCACAGGCTAATATAATAACCATATAATATAACCCGTCCCATATATACATATGCTTTAGCTATTGTTATCTCATTAAATCTATGGTTAAAGTGTAGAACTACATATACGTCTATTTCTCTAGAAACACGAGTTAATAATGATGTTATACTTGATAATTATTATAGATGTCAGAACAATTGATTGTGTCAATAACAATGTAGGAGATCATGCGAGACGGAAAAATAAGACACTCCCCCTGCGTCCCCTCGATAAGCCAAAACATCACTGAGCCTTCTATGCATGTACTATTAGTTAGCACATACGTTCTTCCGAGCCAGGAATCAATTTTGACAACTATGGTATAGATCCACTCCTTAGTCTGTTTATGCATATAATGATAACCCAATGCCAACTTTAATCCTCGAATACTAATAAAGCAAAACATAAACACCTATTCATCAATATTGCAATATAAGAATTGACAAATCATCTCATCAGTCTTATACTATAAATACTGTCATAGCAAATATATAATGAAGTTTAGAATTGCAATGAGAAATTGCAATTTATCTTCTTGCAAGTTGACAACGTTTCAGTTGGAAATATCTTACATATTAAATACTAAAAAATGATAAGCCTACTCACCAAGATACATAGAACTCCCTTTCCTCTATAAAATAGTGATTACCTAGAGCCTACTCGAATCTGTCCTAAGATGAGCCTCCCCCCGCAGTACAATTCTAGAGAGATAGTATGATTCTTGTTTGTTGAGATAGCTAGAAATATCTACCGATCATACTATCGTAGTATTGATTGCGCTAATGATGTCAGAGACTCCCCTCCAGAGAAATACGATCAAAAACAGGCAATTAACATCATTTATGTATTAAATGAGCAACTTGTCCAATAGTACCTAAGTGATCTTATAAGTGATACTAACTACTATGAGCTATAATCGATGTACGTAGCTGGTGTAATATTGCAAGTATATATACGCATTTATGAACCAATTACAGACAATAAATGTAGAGATACTAGCATATACAATATGGGGATTACGACAGGAAATTAAGAGAAAGTAGCCCCCTGCTAGCCAATTGCTGGTGTGACAAAGATATAATACTCATTACGTGATAGCTAAAAACACTGCAGGTGGTATGAGATCGATCTCGGTAATTAAGATTGCGGAATTAAACTGAGTAGAACTCACTATTGTGCAGTGTTGTTGATATAAGGGTCATTGATGGGTCTATTAACCCCTAAACGTGATCGGCAGCCATATAAAAGTACGGCACTGCGATATACGATCGTAGTCTCGAATATCAATCTGAATGAGATACGGCATGAAACTACATGGTTGATCTCGAATATAGATAATAGATAGACAACATATCATTACTGACGTATACACGGTGATTTATTATCTAGGTTACTATCGCTCAAATCATATTAGTGAGATATAAATCAGCATAAATTTCATGATTGAACGGCTTACGTATTTATTTGAATATTACCTTTATTATGAATACCAGTTTACTCAGGAACCTGGGAATTAACAATGAAGTTGCAGCTTAAATATACATGTTTAATATCTTCACATTATATGCATCTTTTTATACCCTGTACACCTATGATTTGGGAGTATTAATACTGTTTGTTATTGTATCAAAATATATTCAGAACTTACCAATTCATAAGCTACTTATCTAAAACTCTAAAAAAGCAAAAATTCTTGTATACAGATCGCCTACTATACTCTATAATCTCTTAATATTATCATACTAGGATTACTACTTATTGCTCCACACACGATCATTTAACACAAAAAATCCCATAATTCATATTCATGTTTATTGATAGTTCCTATATTAACCGAGCTTACTTTTCAAATTATCCACACCATATACTCAAAATAAAATATTATGAGTCCAAATATCAACGGATACCTATAATAGTCCCGCCTTCAAAATTAGCAATCATAGAGTAGAATTCATTATGTGAGTTTCAACACCAAGGTAATACATGCTTAATAATTTATATAATAAACTTTATTTCCTAATTCCGATCTGGAGTTAATATCATCATGATATATCTAATACAAATGTTATTCGAAAACTCAAAGTAAAAGTTACATCAACTCATATATAACACAGAGAATAGTGTACACATTCTCTTTGAGAAAAAACATCATATAGAGTGAAGATTCTGCACCCTATCTCGTCTATAGGTTTATGTGAGATCAAATCTTATCTAAAAGAATATTAATCTATTATTATTTAACTATGTATCATATACGAATGCTTTAAATCTTAGTTTAACTTTTACAGATTTTATAGTATTTATCAAGAGACTCCACAGATTAATATGAAATCCTGAGTAACACTTATAAAGAGTCAAAGCAATATAAATATTATTCCCAAATAAATAAACAATTAAAAACAATATCTAAAAAAATAATATGAATAAAGTTAAACAATAATATATGTGATAGAAATATTCTTGGTATCTAATAGAATTAGAATAAATAATAGTATATTGGAGTGTTAGTAGTAATAGTATTCGAATATAGCATTGAGAAGTAGATTATATACTGTTATTCAAACCACCCAGACAAAATATATATATACTATATATATAATATATATATATATTAATATAATTATATTTATATATATATATATATATATTATATATAATTTATATAGATATATTATATTATAGATATATAGTATAATATATATATATATTATATTATTATATAATATATATATATAATATATATATATATTATATATATAAATATATATTATATATATATATATATTGATCTCTCCCTTTAATATGTTCAATACCTTTTAATATTAATTATTTACAATAAGCTCAGAAATGCTGATGATTCTATAATCCCATAAAGTAACTTTTGAGCCCCAACAAATCTGCCTCTATTGATGTTATTATAGTATCACTCTTTTTCTAATAGTTGTTATCACTCCCAATTATCTTGTAGTTATTATAGTCTTCTTACACTTTTAATATTTATTCTCCTGTTATTCTTATTTTAAATCTCTTTATATTTAATCCTTTATAGTATTATCATATATTGTAAATTAATAATTCAATATTCAAATTAACCTCGCTTTCATCATCAGTGCCGTCATCTTCATGTTTATCCTTCTCATCTTCATCTCTTTCCCCCTCACTATTTTCTCTTTCGTCTTTGTTATTCTTTGCACATGTTTCTCCTTCATCACTTTCTATTTCTTCTATCTCTAGTTCATCTTTAGTCAATTCATCCCTTCCTCTCTGTAGTCTAGTTACATGCACTCTCTGAGTATACCTACCTTATTGAACTTCCTTGTTTTACAATTACTGTTTTACCATCTACACCTATTACTTTTCCTGGTCCCTTCCATTCCTTATCATTTTCTCTCTTATAGTACACCCAATCCCTATTTTTACTTTCTCTATTTTAGTCTCTCTTGCATTTCTATTCAGTGCTCTTCTTATTTTTTTCTTCTGCCTGAAAGCTCACTACCTCTTCCCAAGTTTTTCTCCTATATTGTGCATTTTCCAATATCATTGCTTCTTCCCATTCTTCTTCTGTGTTTATCCCCTCACCAACTCCTCTCATTCCTCCTTGCCACCCAAACACTAAATTATTTGCAGTATACCCCCCTTTATTTGGTATATTATTTCGTCCATATACAGACCATCACAGACACAAACACTTATTATGATAACCATCTTCCTTTAACTTTCTCATATTTTCCTTTAGTAACCCAATATTCTTTTCGCACTTACCATTACTCCAAGGACTCTCTGCAGCTGTAGCCAACAACTTTATGTTGAACATTTCGCACATTTCTCCCATTATTTCATTTTGAAATTCTCACCCATTATCTGATAATAACTTTGAAGGTGCCCCCAAAATACTGATCCATCTGTCTAATATTTTCCCCACTATTTCCGTCAGTTTTTTCCTTCAGTCCACATACCCTGGACGTATCCTGTCAGCTCATCCACTAAAACCAGAAAACGCTTTCCTTCCATTTCTCCCATGTGAATTGAAACTAGTTCATTAAAATAATGACCTTTTTCTAGACCTACAAATGGTCTCATTGGTGTTTTCTTATGCATATTACATGAATGACATTCATTTACTACCTTTTTAATAAGTTGTATGTCATTCTTATTTTCTTTGTATTTGTTGTCATTGTTGTAAGCTTTGTCTATTATATTAATTAATTTCTCTCTCCCACAGTGTCCAAATTGCTTGTGTAGTTTTAATATCCTGCTTTCGTTGTGCTTAAAGTTATTACTCATCCACCACCTCTCCACTCCAAACCATGTGTTGTTCATTCTTGATATCACAGGTATTCTTAAGTGCCCACTACTATCGATTCTCCCTGTTACTTGAATCCCTAATGCTTTTATGTTGATGTTGTTATCATTAGTATTTATATGCCCCTAATTTTTCAACGGTTTCCCACCTGTGATGACTAAAAATGACACCAACACTTACCGTGAAATCTCTTTATGCTGGATATTATTGATGCAGACAGCCCCAAGTCATTGTCACTGCATCTTTTGTTGTTTTACGCAACTGTTATTTCAATTAATCTCCTGATATATCAATGTATGAGTCTGATGGACTCGAATACTTCTAAGTGCGCACAAATGTACCAAACAACCATTATAACCAAGAAGAGATGTGCCAACTGCGATTGGGTTCAGCGAGGGCGAAAATAGCATAAAATAACCAGTAAAATAAAATAGATGGAAATAAAGGAAAGGATGTTATACTCTCGGTAGAGTAATATAAAAAATATATATATAGATATATTATAAGATAGATAGATATAGTATAAAAATAATATATATATAGATATATATATATAATATATGATATATATAAGATATATAAGCTAAATATATAAACTAATAAATGTAAGATAAAAATATAAAATATATATTATATAGTATATATGATAATAAATATAAGATATATATATATATGATATAATAGATAGATAGATATATATGGGGATATAGGATTCAAAAATGAAATAATAAGTACACGATTCGCCAAATACAGTCAGAAAAAACATTATACTATGAGAAATTATTGAAAAATATGGACAAGGAACAGTATTAGTTAAATAAAGAAAGAATCAATAAATGAAAATAAAGTAAATGACAAAATAAATAAAGTAAATAAATAAAAAATAAGAGGTTTCCGAAATATACGGACAAAAGCTTAAACTCCTGTATATGGATCCTGTGTTACAAGAAAATATCCCTGCGTAGCAAAACAAAGGATCCAATATACAAGAAAACAATATAAAATTAAAAGCACCTGACGAAATGAATGCAATGAAGTAATCAGCTGATTGATTACAGACAGACAAGGCTTACCAATCACCAATAAGATAAAGATATGGTAGAAAAGAGGATAATAAATAAAAAAGATATGTATGAAACGTGGGGAAAATGTGCCATAGACTGCAAATTACTCGGGAAAGAAATATGGAAAAACGTAAGAAAGGTGCAAACACGTGTAAAACACACTATGTGAGGACCAGTGAAAACATAATAACCTGGTGAACTCCCAATACGGTAGACCGTGGATACGCGTACATAAATGAGACCAAACCTCGTGAGTGTACACTACACAATAGTGAGAAAGTAATAAAGATGAACATCAAATAAATGGTCGGGAAAATATAGGTCACCGTGTAAAAAACGTGGAGGAAAACGTGACGGTGAACACTCTAGATGAGGCTGCCTCCCGCATGTCCCAATAATAGTGAATGTAAAGAGTGGAGCCACACATCTCTACCACCTAAACGGCACCGTGATCGCACCAATCAGCCTGTCACAGTGATACTCAAACTGCTCACTCACTTATTATATATATAGTAACGGGACCAATTATAATACCAGCAAATCCCCTAACAACCTGCTCTCACATATGGTAATAACTGTGGATTTAACCTATCTCTCACTTATACTCACTATACACATAATGAGGTATGACTATGAGTAGATCTTCCGTCCATATTACCCTCTATGAAACTAGACCCTCCAAAATAAACGCTGGGACACCAACTTACCAATAATCCCGATCAATCATACTAATTATATATACTAATAATAGTATATATTATTAATATTATATATATATATATATATATAGTATAATATATATTATATATGATATATATAATATTAATTAAATTACACTAATGAGATTAACTCTTATACTCATATAGAATACCCTATTAGACCCTGAGCGTGTGTAACACTCTAAAGGAAACGCTTATAAATGTATGAATGTAGGTTTGCCTTCATGCAAGCACGATAATAGAATTTGTATATGTGTAGTTGTAACAATAAGAAATTAAGTACACAGAGATCTATTATCTTTTTATTACTAAGTAACACTAACATTTTATAATATAAATATTTTCATAATCTTACATATAGTATCTTTAGTTTAAACTAACTGTAGCAGCATTGTCATCTTATTGAGTCATAAACTAATATCTTGTATCTTCAGTAAAATAGAATAATTTTATAAACATTAATTATAGAAATCGATAAGGATGCGGTGCCACATTAAAGCGTATATTCTGTGAAAATACCTAATGGGATGTAATGTGGGTTCACCGCCCAATTACCAAACTTACAGGCGTTTCTCCTCTTTGTGGAGATGTAGCGCGAGAATCAGTTTCTGGCAATGTAGAACAGATCTGCGTGGCAGAATGCGTGGTACCCAAAAGCTGGGTGCGTGAGTCACGCTGCCGTCATGCGACGTGATTATGAACATGGTGGGTAAATGGGGAGGCCAGTGGGGGTCTAAGGACGTGATATCGTACCTCACAAACGTTCTCCTACATAGATTAGTTACCCTTTCACTGAAAACCACAACTCAAGCTCTGGAAGGTCAGTCCAACGTTAACCAAGTTTTATGAGTAGTGGCGAGTGAGCGAATAGGATACATATTTCATATACTGATATCATTGATAAATTGTATTTCTGTTTTAGTTGTGGTTGTTTTATAACCTGTTTAGTGAAGAAGGGTTTAAGGGAGAACTGGCTGCATGCCACACCTCGCTGAGACCTGCACAGTACTCGTATGGTATATATGTCCAGTGAAACGTATTAAATACACTCATCGCTGAACTGAGTATTGAATTATCATCACTCTATATAAAAAAATGAAGATGGATGTTATCACATACTATTCTCAAGAAGATATTATTTCTCTAGATATACTCCTCTCGTGAATAGTGGTCGATTAATGGATTTAATTATGTGGAAAATAGTCAAGTGTGAAATGTTCCTGAAACACGAACAGACAGATGGTTCCATAGATACACCACTAATTTAGTGCATGAGACTTAAGATAAAAATAAACTTAAATAATGAACGTTTTACTATACGTCTATTGGTGCAAATCTACAAAAAAAGCTGGCGTTTTCGTCAGACACTTTACAGAAATAGAATAACGAATATTATTTTATATTAATATATCAACGTGAAGTTTCAGAATTAATATTTATTTTATATATTAAGAAATATCATCTCTTAATGCTCTGGACCATTTTATTGAAATTTAGAAGAATGACATATGTATTTATATTATAACTTCAGTCAAAGATAGAGATCACGTGGTAGCTCAGATAAGTGAGAGTAGTCTGGGGGATATCGATTATGAATCTAATTCAATAGAAGTAAGTAAAGGGCATTATAGATTGACTTTTTTACATCATGAAATAACTATGATAGGACTTAAAGCTTCAATGAGTTGAGATCTCTCAGCCTAAGTTGTGCAATTGGATAATATAACTAATCATGATATATATGTATGAGTAAATATTCAATTTACAGGTTATGGTAAGATATTTAGAGGATTATTTTCTGCCTTACATAAACACTTTTAGACCTCATTTTCTTTACAATAACATTAACACTCCAGATTCTCTGAGGAAAAATAATATGCGCATGTATTTATTGATATATATATATTTATATAGGGATTAAAAAGTGAAGTAAACTTGACATGGAACTCAGATAAATATGTTATATAATCTATTACCATAAATATTTATATATAATGGTGACGCACTTTCGATCTTATATATATATATATAGGTAGCTACACATTATTCAGAAGAAATGTGACTACGTTTATTTCATTTCATCTGAAGCAGTATTGCTGTAGAGGTACTTATTAAGTGATCACTCAAATATAATAATTTGTATACGGTTACAAATCTCAAATCTAAAAATAAATAATAATGATATTACAATTTTATATGAAGAATTTCGTAAAACGAATGAAAATTAAGGATTAAAGATTAAAGATTAAAGATTTAAGACAAATGAATCCCAATTTTCTTGTATTCTAGATATTTGCATTAGTGAATTGGTAAATTGCTTACCAGACTTTTAAATATAATAATGTTGAGAGAGATGTTTAAAGTAAGTGTAAAGGTCTACCTTATTACATTTAACATTTTAATAAGTATTCAAGAAAAATGTGATCATGGGTACTAGTTTTCCCAAATGTTATGTAGTTTAAAAATATATTTTATATTATATAATTTATTTTCACCTTAATATAATTTTATAATAATTATTTCAAATTCAGTTATATGCTTAAAAACTCGGATACAATAACTTATATTTTTATTGATTTTCAATAACTTGACTCGATTATTTATATAAATTCACATAAATTGATAAATATAATTAAAACTTTAACTATTTTTCTTATACTTTTTTCTAAATAAAAATGCATGCTTATGATTTAAAAAAGGTAGATATATACTATTTATTTTAAGTTTTAACATAGTCACCACTATAAATTCAATGAAGCTAAGAGAGAATTTATAAAAAACAGTTTAAGTCTATTATGTGAATACATGAGATATTAAAAACTCATCTAAAATGGCGAGTTCTGCGACTGGATAGTACATGTGAAATGAAAAAGTGTAGCTCATCCATTATTGATACCGTTTGTTAGATAATAACTTTTTTAAAAAGAATTAACATCTATGGTGCTATTAAAAGTGGTTATAATCGTTACAATTGTACATAAAGAACGGTCTGCATAGTTAGGGCCCCTAACCTTCATTGTTTAACTACTATAATTCTCAAGCAATGCAAAAAAACTATTAAACTGACTCCAAGTTACTTAATCATTGGTCGAATAAACTTATACAGAAAAGAGTTTTTAAAAAAAATATATAAGTTAAGGCTAAAGTACTGCATATAAAAGCATATATTTTTATTTAATTTCATTAGCATTATTTCACCTGTAATGTATGAAATCCAAAATCAAATTTAAATTATTTAAAATTGTATTAATAATTGTGTAGGCCCTGAATATGGGTGAATAATGATTGTTTTGCCAATATATAGTTAAATATATTGTATTGGTTTCTGTTTATATTTGTATGTGCTTATTAATAAAATATATAACGACCTGATGTTCAATCGGATAATATTTACTTCGAAATATATACAATTGTACTACCTAAGTGTATTTACTAATTAATAGTATTATAAACTTATTTAACCAATATATTTTAAAGATCTAGAGTAAGTGTCGTAACTTATTATTTATTAGACCATACATGATATATATATGTTTACTATAATACTATACATATATATATATATATATGTGTGTGTATACTATGACTACTATTTTTTTCGATCCTGGTGGAGCATGATCATATCGCTAGCTACGTTCTACAACTCGATAGACTCTCTCACATATTTTTTTCGCGAGAGAATGATTTCTCAAAATATTCTGAACCAAACGAATTATGAAAATTAGTGACGTCATGCTGAATTTAATAAAATATCGTCCAATCACTTACAGCGTTAATAATAATATTTAGTAGAAAAAACGCACTGTTATTTTTTATCAGTTATTATTTCAACCCAAAATATTTTAAATAAAAATTTATAAATGTACCAAAGTTTGTGTACTTTCGCGATTCATACAAATTTAGGTTCTCATTTATGGTGATACTCTATCTTAAGGTTTATTTTAAATGCGAAGCTCTCCATATCATTTGGGGTATATATAAATACTTATTATTTTGGCTTGTATTAAAAAGGGCCTTAAGCTAATATAAAATACAATTAGCCTAACTATACCCTAGAGTTTGATCGATATATTTAAGGAGTAGGCCTATGTTAATAAGTTTAGTTAAGGTTATATTAAGTTTTTTTAAATAACCTTAGCTTAATTAATATGCTGGCATATATCAATAAAATAAATTAGAAACTAGAACTAACCTTTATTATTAAAATAAGCCGGGTGGGAGTGACCTAGCCTATAATGACCTAGTCACCAGCCTATATATAAGCCTTTAGACCTTTAGTCCTGTAGTAAGCCTTTAGACCTTATAAAGAGTAGGCTAACTGACCCTTTTATGTTAATTTAGGTTATATTGATTTAAAGTAACAATAATATATTATGATAAATATATATATCTGGAATTTTATATGCATTTTTAAATTTTAAGATAATAAATTATATGTTTATAATATATTAAAATGTAGCAGTACTTTCCACTTAAACCAAAATACTGTATCAAATTATGTTAGGACTTAGATAAACCCTCATAAGTCAACTTTTTTAGGTAGTTTAGTCCAATCGTTGTATAAACGTCGCATATATATATATGAGGCATTTATGAAAACTAGATACTAATACCACTATAAAATATATCTTATTATAATAAATTTATAATTTCCATTTACAAATTTAAAATAATTACATGAAATTGATCTAATATAATGATAATCCATTTACATTAAAAAAAATTTAGAGATGAATTAGAAACTTTAAATGATAATATTAGTATAAGTTTTGTAGATTGTCCTGAATATAGTGATGAAAGATTAGAAGCTCTTGAGGTTAAAAATGCTTACTACTTTACTTATATTAATAAAGTTATTCAGCAGTTTGGTCCAGGAGTCCAAAATAATAGCTCAGTTCAAATTCCCTTAATGCAGTATTCAAGTGTAAAGGTTCCAGAACTGAAATTTTGCGCTTGTTTGATGGAAATCCATTCACAATTAAAAATTTTGAAAATATTCTTTTAAGAAATAATAAGTTATGATAAGTCCTTTAATTTTTAAGCATATAATGGTCATAAAAATTTGCTGAATCTTAAACTAAATCCTTAAAAGTATCCTTAAATTTCAAATAATTGTGACAACAGGAGTCCGAGAACCTTCATATGTATTGAGGCTTTGGGGAACAACTCGAGGAATGTTATGCTTCACCTGGGCAGATGAGTGCTGATGAGCATGATAAAAAACTTTAAATTAACTCCCATAAGCTAATAAGTTTGTTATAATAATCTTTACATGAAGTTCATGCAATATATGAATGCCAATTAATAAAATTTACTTAAAAAATAATGAAATTAATTATATTAAATATATACAAATTAATATATTTACTTTAACCCTTATCAATAGAGTTACAAAGATTATTTAAGAATCTTGTGAGTATTACTGCACCAGACCTTTGAAGAGAGTTTAAAAAAGGCAGTTGCAGAAGCAACAAAGACTCTGGGGTTTATTATTAAAGTAATATAAAAGCTATAATTCTTAGGTTATTCTATGTATTAAGGTGCATTAATTCAGAATGCTCATGAAAAAAGTACCAAATAATGATATTACTTAAGTTCTCTAATGATTCCCCTGATCAAAATTCTCAATAATTTCTATTTATGAGCCACAGGCGAACCTTTTTTTTTGTCGCTCAATATAGTCTGATTCATAGAGTGTATAAGTTATGCAACAAAAAGGGTTACATAGTTTATATTTACAAGTATAAGTATCTTTATACTATAAGTAATAATGGCTAAAATTTATGAGAGAACATTACAATATCAGTCATTTGATGGCAGCACCATTTTTTTCATACAGATAAATAAAAACTCACGAAGTAAGGCCCTAATCTAGGAAGTGGAGAAATTTATGTAAAAAATGACGTCTCATCCTTTCTTTTTGTGTTTAAATACACAGAGAGTAAATTAATTAATAATAATATTAAGAATGAAAAAGTAAGATTAACAGGAATGACAGTATAGACATTAAGAAAATCCTTATATATGCTAACTGACATGAGTATGTAGAAGTACTAAGTATTCGTGAGAAAATTCAAATTCTTTATATCAATCTTATGAAATTGGAGGTACCTGTGAAGAGGCTGAAAGTTTGTTCAGTTACGAGGTAAAATGGTTGATAAGTTCTCTCATAGAATAACTTTCGTGGGATTGTGCCTTGTTCGAGGGATACCTCGGGAAGATGGTAATTAATGAAGCTATTTCATACAAGCTATATTTTATTCTCAAACTATATATAAATCATGTTTTTCTGGTACCTTAAGATAAAATTTACCTATTTGAAGCATACAGACCAAATCAAAATAAATGCAATAATGTTTTGATACAAGTCCACTTTTTTATAATTTGAAATGCAGCTTCGTTTGAAAATATATAAATAAAACATCTTTTGACCCTTTATGAAGCATTATAATATTATTTTAGTACTGAATGACTTACTCAAGCAGAGCATACTTTTAAGTAATTTTATCAAAAGAACGTTATAGCTAATTAATATTTTGATTAACTTATAAATAATAAAATTTGAAGGTGATAAAAGCAAATGGCAGACAACTGTCCAAAGCAGAGTCAAACATAGATATATAATGAATTAATACAAAATGGGAGTAAACGAGGAAGAAACGAATGCCTTGTATCTGACGCTGAGCATATGTACATCATCATGAACTCTAACTCTAAAACCTCAATAATTTTAATAGTCACTAATATTAATTTAATTACGAGTCAATTGGGTTGTGAGACCCGATATATAGAGTAACACGTATCAAATGCAATATGTGTCTGAGAAATATTGTATCAAATATAATATATTCTGAGAAAATGTGGTGTTTACAATGATCAAAAATACTCTACTAAAAAACAAACATTTTTATTAGCCAATTTTTAGAGACTGTAAAAAATTAAAAAGTAGAGAGAAGTATCTAGATTGGAAATTCCTTAGTGGAATGTACAGTTATGATAAAATATAATTTTAATAACCTAACATATTTTTTATGTAAATCTTATGTATAGTTTATATAGGAACTTTTAATTTTCAAGCCTTAAATAATAATAATAATTTAACTTAAACTAATAATATTGATGAAATATCATATATATGTAATATATATCAAAAATTAAATATATGAATGGATATAAAAATAGCATGTACATAGTGACCTCACTAATAGAAAATATATATTTAAAGTATATGATGATATTTATTTTAACCTCACACTATTGCTCTGGTTATTTTATGACTATGTGGAAAACACTTAAAATATATAGTAAATGTAGTGATAATCACCCACTGTAAAAAATTGTACAAAGAGAAGTATAATATATACTTATATTGATAATGATATTATTATATTCTATATTAGCCTATTTACTTATTAGAAAGGTATAGTAAAGATGATCCACTCCCTCCTTCCTCATTAATAGCCAGGTCTTTAATATTTAAAGCAACATGGTTAATAAATATTAATTAATTACTCCAAATTTGCAGAATATTAGATAAGCTTTCTTTAATGATATTATCATCTTGCAGAAAAAATTCTATAGAGAAGCTTCATAATAAATATTATATGGTTATAAGACAGTTAATATAAAAAAAAAAGTATGTTCACAAAAAATATTCACAATTTAGATTAATGCTTTTAAGTAATAATAATAGGTGGTATGGAAAAATAAATTGTATTAGTCCTCTCATATTTTTTACTTTCAGGATGCAATATTCATACTCTTTTGGAATCTAATAGGCAACAGAAAAATGGTAAATATTATTGCACATAAAGGTTTTATATGAGGATAATTATTGATGACCTTTGTTAAATTAAATGAAATTAAAATAATTATTTGAATATTCAGCTATTTGTAATTAATTTATGGAACTCTGAATTTGTATTTGGATTTCTGTTATCACAGTTCACTAAATAGAACTAGTACCTGAAGTTATCAAATTAATGTAAATAATCTTAGGAGATAGGTCAACTGTAAAAATCCTTTTGAGTATCTAAAATTAATTTTGGGTTAGTCATGGGGACAGAAAAAATGATTTACTTCAATTAAAGAATTTTTGAAACTCCAAAATAATGAAAATATAGCCAATAAATAACTCAGGAATGAAATATTATGAGCTTACTATGTAACAATTAGTGTTATAGATCCCCTTATTGGAGTTTGTGTAAGTACCTCATCACAGTAGCTTTATATATAAACTTAATAGTATTATTATTAGTAGCTAAAATAATTATAGGTATATATATTATTATATATATATGTCTTTCAAAGATTACTTTAGATTGGGGATATGTGAAATTGTTTCACCTAAAACCTATCATTAAATAAGTTAGGCATTAATATATAAAGATCTTTTAAAGTTTTATCATATATATAAAACATTATTCCCAGTAATGCATCATTATCACTGAATACTTTTAAAAGAGTTTAGATTGAACTTATAATAGTCTTTGCAATGTTTTTTGTTATTATATGAATGCCTCAGCCAAATTTGATGATAGTTGATGTAAGCTATTGTACTTTTTGGTTAAAAATAACAATTATAGGTAATAACAAATTTATGGCTAATACTAGTAAATAAACCTAAAATTATCAATAAAGATATAATCATATATTTTCAAATCTAGTATTTACAATTTATAAATCATTTATTGGCTCATTTTTTTATATTAAATCATATTAATCTTAATTAAATATTTATAATGTAAAAACTTATGATCTCATATATACTATGTGTGTAGGTTTTTGATATCAGTTATTGTAACGGATTTCTTATCTTATATGGTAGACTG
>JABUQX010124365.1:10000-15000 GCA_015478945.1 Trachelipus rathkii | reverse complement strand
GAAATGGCTGTTGAGAGTTGTCATCCTCTGTACCTTTCGTTCTGAGTTTTATCTATAAAGGAATTATAAGGAAATGAATCTGATTTCAAAGATATTAAATTACAGATGATCATCAGTGTTGATGCCAAAATGTTATAATTTTCTTTTACACTTATATATATATATATATATATATATATATATATATATATATTATATATATATATATATATATATATATATATAGGTGTTATATATATTACATATATATATATATATATATAAATATATATATATATATATATATATATATATATATATATATATATATATATATATATATATATATATATATATATATATATATATATATATATATATATATAATATATAAATAAAAAAAATAGTAATAAAAAAAACATAAAAAAAATAATAATAAAAATAAATAAAATTAATAAAAAATAGTAATAAATAATAATACAGACACACACACACACAATAAAAATAATAATAATAATAATAATAATAATAATAATAATAATAATAATAATAATAATAATAATAATAATAATAATAATAATAATAATAATAATAATAATAATCTTCACTAACAAGAAAATAAACCGTTGATAAAGATCGTTGTCACGGGGTTTGTAGATTTTCTTCATTTTATTAAGTTTTTTAAAATCTTAGTTATTAATTCTTTATTTTAAATTGAAAATAGCAAATCTGAGAAAATAAAATGTGCCAAAATGAAAATTATTTATTTATTTTTTTTTTTCTATTTTTTTTTAAATTTCGATGTTCATCATTTACAAATTCATAGATTGCTTTCATCGTTATATGAAGACTTTTATATAAGCTTGCTCAATTTCTTTGTAGAAATCTTTGTCTTTCTTCTCTTTTTAGAAGTTTTTTCTCTATATGTTACTTACAATATATAAATATATATATATATATATATATATATATATATATATATATATATATATATATATATATATATATATATATATATATATATATATATATATATATATATATATATATGCATTAAAGTGCGTTGTTTAAAAAAATTACAAGAAACCATCGAACATTTTACAAAATATTTATACATTAAATTCAAAGAAATATGCAAACATGCATTATAAGCATAATATAAAAAAGAAAAAAAACAAGCGTCTGTACCTACAAAGGAAGATAAAAATAAAAAGGTAATGTTTGGCATAATAAAACTGGGCATGCAGAGATTGGCCTCTACCCTCTCTGTCAAAAGGTCTTGATTGTGCTGAAGGTTTTCAACAGAAAGAAGAGAGAGAGAGAGAGAGAGAGAGAGAGAGAGAGAGAGAGAGAGAGAGAGAGAGAGAGAGAGAGAGAGAGAGAGAGAGAGAGAGAGAGAGAGAGAGAGAGAGAGAGAGAGAGAGAGAGTTAAAAATTCACTGCCTGTCGAAGTCACAGTTGAAACGATGACAGTTATGATTAAAAACATTTTTCTATAATATCATGGTCTTCTCTTTCATCCTAATCTTCATCATTATCATCGTCAAAATCTACGTCATAATATCATCTTCATCACTATGTCTTAAATTATTGTTGTTGTCATCAACTTTGCCACCACGAATGCATCATACATGATTTTTATTTATTTATTTATTTATTTATTTATTTATTTATTTATTTATTTACTTATTATTATTATTATTATTATTATTATTATTATTATTATTATTATTATTATTATTATTATTATTATTATTATTATTATTATTATTATTATTATTATTATTATTATAGCAGTCATTATTATATTATTCAAATAGGTAAGGTGAAAAAAAGAAGGTTAACAGATATAATATAAATCTCATTAATATTTTATTATCAACATTATTATTATTATTATTCTCATTAAAATATTTTATGTTTTCATTCTAATTTTAATTTCATCTTTTATTCTTATTTTTTCATTTATTTATTTATTTATCATTATCATTTTTTAAATTTTATTGTCATTGTCATTAAACTATGTGTTATTTTTTGCATCATATAATGTTTCTTTTTTTTATTTCTTTTTATTTGTTCTGTCTCTTTTTTTCTCATTTTTCATTCTTTTTTTTTTTTCATTTTTCATTGTTTTTATTTTATTATTATAATTTTGGTCAAATTATTCATTAAGATATTAAATTAAAAATCCTATGCTAAATTCTTGCCCTTCCAGTAGATGAAATAGTTATATAAAATAGTTAATAGTAAATAAATAGTTATAAAAATAGTTTTAAATAGTTAATAGACTTAAAAAAATAGTTATACATTCTAGCCTTTCCATTACTTCTCAAAACCTATTATTCTTTTTTGTCCTTTTTGATGTTTAAAAATTATTTATTTATTTATTTATTTATTTATTTATTTATTTATTTATTTATTTATTTATTTATTTATTTATTTATTTATTTATTTATACAAATTAACTTTTAATTTTAAAATTATTTTGATGCCTCTAAGATAAAAATGTCGACTAAGTTTTTTTTTATAGCAGAAAAAACTAATTTATTATTGTTAACATTTTCATTTTACCTTTACCATTCTCAAAGTAATAATAATAATAATAATAATAATAATAATAATAATAATAATAATAATAATAATAATAATAATAATAATAATAATAATAATAATAATAATAATAATAATAATAATAATAACAAAAATATAATAATAATAATAATAATAATAATAATAAAATAATAATAATTAATAATACACACACACACACACACACACACACACACACAATAATAATAATAATAATAATAATAATAATAATAATAATAATAATAATAATAATAATAATAATAATAAAAATATAATAATAATAATAATAAAAATATAATAATAATAATAATAAAAATATAATAATAATAATAATAATAATAATAATAATAATAATAATAATAATAATAATAATAATAATAATAATAATAATAATAATAATAATAATAATAATAATAATAATAATAATAATAATAATAATAATAATAATAAACCGCTTATATCGAATTTATTTCTAATTTCATGTTGACCATATTTGATACCCTATTAAATTAAATGATAAATGCATTTTTAAATATATATATATATATATATGAGCAGCAGAGAGAGCATATATATATATATATAGTTATATATATATATATATATATATATATATATATATATTCATTTTAATTTGACACTCGATATTTATTTATTTTATATGGGCATATATCTTTCATTGACGAAAGTACCGGTTTTTCTATTGGTACTTTCGCTTCGAAATGTATGAATCTTCCAAGTAAATGAATATACATAGAGCATATACTTTCATATATATATATATATATATAGATATATATATATATATATATATATATATATATATGATAATATTATAAACATATGGATATTTTTATATATATATATATATATATATATATATATATATATTATATATATATATATATATATATATATATATATATATATATATATATATATATATATATATATATATATATATATATTATATATATATTATTATATATATATATGCTATATATATATATATATATATATATATATATATATATATATATATATATATATATATATATATATATATATATATATATATATATATATATATATATATATATATATATATATATATATATATTCGACATTTATAAGTAACATATTGCATTCCCAATCAACCTTCCAAATTACTTTTATAATAATAACTAACGTGGACAACTTTTAAAAAAAAAAAAAAAATCAAAACTTACGAAGGTAATGAACATAGATTGAACATATCCTGAATATAGGATTGAACATATCCTAAAATAACACACATCTGTGAAAGGGAATGCCGAATCGCATTTTAGGACTAATTGGTAAACAAAAGTCGTCGTAAGAAAGCCTGCAATTTAAGATTACCCTCTCTTCCTCTCTCTTTCTCTTTCTCTCATTAATTTGAGCAAACATTAGTTCATTCATACATTCTGGCAGTTTCCCACCCATCCATTTACAGCATGTTTAATTGGACACCTTTCTGAATTTGAACAACGAAAATAAACAGACGAAGAGTTGGATGGATAGAATATCACAAACACATTTATTTCGTGTTTATATATATATATATATATATATATATGTTATATTATATATATATATATATATATATATATATATATATCTTATTATTTTTATATATATTTATAAAATTATATATATATATATATATATATATATATATATATATATATATATATATATATATATATCAGTCTAGCGCGATTCCAGTAATTTTATATATATATATATATATATATATATATATATATATATATATATATATATATATATATATATATATATATATATATATATATATATATATATATATATATATATATATATATATATATATATATTTAAAATAAATTTAAATAATCTCCCTATTTATATAAAAAAGAGAATAAAACTATGGATATTGTAACTGTACTAATATATCAATTTATACCAAATCACAGATACACAATCTCCGCTATTCGATTTGAGCACGAACAGTCACCTTTTTTAATGGATTGAAAAATAGCATTATTTAATAGCGATGATTCTTACACTTTTTTGTTTCAATTTTACATAATCTTTTATATTTATTATGTAATATTTTCATTCATTTGATTAATTTTCGCAAAAAAATAAGTGTTTTATCGTAGCATATGAAATTTGTAAAAGATAGTCGTTTCTATAATGTTAACTCGTGCTAAGCAAGAGCAGCACGAGCAGCCCGAGTGTAGGAGTATCCTCTGATATATATATATATATATATATATATATATATATATATATATATATATATATATATATATATATATATATATATATATATATATATATATATATATAATGCTTACGTGTTTA
The DNA here is from genome assembly GCA_015478945.1 of Trachelipus rathkii. Classification (NCBI taxonomy): domain Eukaryota; kingdom Metazoa; phylum Arthropoda; class Malacostraca; order Isopoda; family Trachelipodidae; genus Trachelipus; species Trachelipus rathkii. The sequence goes on along the minus strand of JABUQX010124365.1, from coordinate 10,062 downwards.
TTTGCCGATCATCGGACCAATGTGATCTTAATGTAATATAAAAGCGTTAGTTGCTTCAATTT
>JABUQX010124365.1:2500-5000 GCA_015478945.1 Trachelipus rathkii | reverse complement strand
AAGGAAATAGGAAGCTCTTCAGGAAGCGGGAAAGGTTAAGAATGAGAATAAGGGGGAATCTGCTAGAATAATGAATAGGATGGTGCTTTTGTAACTGGTGAAATGGATGAGGGGAGTGTGGAAAGAACACTTCGGAAATCTGTATAATATTTAACAGTAATGAAGAGGTGTTAGTGAATGTGTGTGGTTTTGATGGTGCAAGAAGAATAGTATTTTGGGATGAGGTTATTAGTAAGGAGGAGGTAATGGGTAGGGTGAGAAAGTTGAAGAATGGTAAATCTGCAGTATAGTGATGAAATTAATATGAAATGATCAAGAGCGGAGGCGAGATGGTGATTGATTGGATTTAAAGTGTAATAAAGTTATTGGTGAGGTATAGTTCCAAGGGGATTGAGGAGAAAGGGTAATAGTACCCTGTATAAGGGTAAGGAGAAAAGGGGAACTGTAGAAATTATAGGGGGAATAAGTTTATTGAGTGTTGTAGGGAAGGTATATGCTGGTATTTTGGTCGAAAGAGTGTGTCGAGTGACTGAGGGACTGATTGGTGAAGAACAAGGTGCGTTTAGGAGTGGTAGAGGATGTGACTAAATCTTTGCATTGAAAACAAATGGATTACAGGAAAAATGAGGGAGAGTAAAGAATAAACGATATAGTCTTAGGCCTTATGACTTTTACAACAGGCATGTGATAGAGTTAATAGTGGTGCCTTATGGCAGGTATGAAGTGACATATGAAGTTGGTGGTAGGCTCTTAATTAACTAAAAGTATGTATGACGATAGTGAACGTGTGTAAGAATAAATGGTGTCAATGTTGATTGGTTTAGGATTAATAGCAGTAGATAGGTTGTACAGGTAGTCCTTGGTTATTCAATGTGTATATGGGGATTGGGGTTATGAAAGAATTGAGTGGGGATGGCAGGAAATGGTGTTAGAAATGATGGAGAATGGAGAGGGAGGGAGGGTGCCCTCACCTATTGTATGTGATGATTTGTCTCTGTGTGGCGAGTCTGGAAGAGAGTTTGAGAGGATTGGGAGGTGGGAGAGATTTGGCAGGGTATGTAAAAGGAGGGGCTCTGAAAGTAAACGTAGATAAGAGTAAGGTTATGAAGGTGATTTATACAGTCCTCAGAGTGAAGTTATGTTAGATGATGAGCAGTTGGCAAGTGTCTGAATTTAAATATTTAGGGTATGTGTTGGACGAGAAGGGAACGGATGATGCAGAGTGTAGTAGTGCTGTGAATGGCAGGAAGGTGGCTGGTGCAATTAAATCAAGTTGGTGGAATGTAAGGATCTCAAGTCTTGAGTGCGCTAGGAGTCTATGAAGAGGGCATGTTGTTACCTGTGTTATTGTATGGTAGTGAGACTATGGTCTGGAATAAGAAGTATAGATCTAAAGTTCAATGTGTTCAGATGGACAATCTTAGGGGCATGCTAGGTGTGAAAAGAATTAATAAAGTGAGGAATGAACGTATTAGAGAGTGGTGTGGTGTGAAGAAAGGGGTAAATGAGAGAATAAATGAAAGTATGTTGGATGGTTTAATAGCGTGGAAAGGATGTGAATGAGTGTCATGTTTAGTTGCTGGATGTGTATAGTGGAGATGTTGGGAACCGACCGGCTGGGAGATCCGAAGAGAAAGTGGATTGAGTCGGTGAACGAATGTCTGAAGGAGAGTAGTGTGAGTTTGGCAGAGGCGAAATAAGGGTGCATGATAGGAGAGAATGGCGGTTTTTGTATGGGGCATGGTTGTGGCCCACCTGTGCCAAGAACTCTTACATTGACGATTTACCATAGTGAGGGTCCGTCGCGGTCCTGTGAAGCTAGGGTGGGATTTTCTGTCTGTGACGAGCTCTCACTAATTAATGGTACAGAGGGGGCGGTAAGGCTGGGCTTTCTTTTCGACGTTTGTCATGTTCTCCTACTGCTTTTCTTTTCCGATGCTTGTACAGCACCTTACCCCCAATCTTGGGGCAAAGAGGAAGGTGAAGAAAGAAAGAAAGATATATATATATATATATATATATATATGTAGATATATTTGTTAGAGTTAGTTTTATATCTATATATATATATATATATATATATATATATATATATATATATATATATATATAAGCTGTACCTACTGCTACTCTACTTTCTGAGCTCAATATAATCTCATTGATTTATCTTCAATTTGATTTAAAAATCTCAATCTCCACCAGTTCTACATCAAAATCTGTTTTACTTCTGACACATACTTTATATATATATATATATATATATATATAGAGAGAGAGAGAGATTAGAGAGTTATATATATTTATGTAGGATATAAATATATTATATTATTATATGTATATTAAATATATATATATTTATATTTTGCTATTTGATATGAATAAATAAAGAAAGATATATATATATATATATATATATATATATATATATATATATATATATATATATACTATATATATATATATATCAATATCTATATATATATATATATATATATATATA
>JABUQX010124364.1:15000-17500 GCA_015478945.1 Trachelipus rathkii | reverse complement strand
AGAACTTGATCTGGTTAGGCGGATTCTAGTAGCTAAAGATGGAAAGATAAGTCTTTCTTTTGAAAAAAGATATCACCATTTAAACGGCCGTAAAATTAAAAACTTTTATCTGTAACTTTTGCCGCTTTATCTATGTGTGCAGCTTTGTCTTTGAAACTATAAAATCCACATGATTGAAGATGATATTGTTTAGAATCGTCTGAAAAGTTAAGTAATTGCTTTATGTAACTTCCATAAGGATAATTGGCTGCTGTCGCACAAAGTGAAGTTTTGTTGAGATAAACGTCAATGTGATTAAAACAAGTATAAAGGAAATTTGACTCTGTATACACAATGTGGTCGTCAACGGAAGGAAGATCTGTCCCATCAGGATTCTTAAATTTCATTTTAAAATATAAAAACACATTGGATGGATCTAGATACTTGTCTGAAATTCCTGGAATATTAAACTCGAGAGGAACATCGGTGCTGGTGATCGAGTGAGTGGGATTAATGCTGATGAAATTTGTCTTGCTTACGCTAATCTGGTTAGGGCTCATAAAGAAGAGATTCAATTTGGCCTTGCAGCAGTCTGGCCTAGAAGGATGAAGAAAATGTATCTTGTCAATACAAAGGCAGGATTTATAATGAATAGGATAGTGGTTATACTTTCCTTATATACAAGATAGTTGCATGGTAGCACATTTTAGGTGAAAGATGCCTGTTAGTAATTAAATAGCAAAAACATCATTGCATTTTTTTCTTCAGAGGTCTTTTATCCTTAATCTTTTTCTTCAGAGGTCTTTTAGTCTTGGGCTTTTTGTTCTAAGGTCTTTTAGTCTTAGAATTTTCCTTGTTTGTGACCTTACTACGTTCTTTGACTTGCTCTTTATCTTGGCCTTTCATTTTACCTCTTATTCGGTTTTTAAGGTCATCCAACAATTCATCAGAAATATAAGCAATTCTTTTTTTTAACGATGGACGTGGATTTGCGCCTGCCGCTATATCTTGTATAGTGTGCAGGCCTGTTCTTATAGCTTTTTTACCTAAATATTCGCCACCTCTTCTAAACAGGGGTAGTGCGCTTCTCATTAATTTAGGCAAGAATTCTCAAAGACCATACCCTCTTTTTAATTTTGACCCCACGAATACTATTTCCCAATTCATTACTATTAGTGCCCAAACTTCTTTCTTATCCCTCACGAGTCCTGGCTCGAAAAGCTTCATGCAAATCCGGGTTGGGTCCTTTTAGACCCAACCCAAATTTACAAAACTTAATATTACTTTTCTTATTTTTTAGTTACGGGTTATGAAAATCAGTCCTTTTAGAGTGTTTCTAGTAAAATTTGTAAAATTATATTTATTTTTTTTATTTTTAAATAATATTTCAAATTTGACTGTTTTGTTGCAATTTTTTTCATAAAGATCCTTAAAAAAACTTATACAGCCAAATTTGTTTAAATTTGGAAGATATATTCCTAGATATGTACTGTAGGGAAACAAAATGTTTTCAACTGTTGTTGATTGCGTTTTTGCAAATTTTTAAAATTTTAGGATTATTACATGCATTTCCCGGTTGGGAATTTTTTCCACAAAAAAAAAAAAAAAAAAAAAACACAATTACAATGTTTATCTAGAGTAATTATGCATTATTGTAGGAAAACAAATGTTTTCAACTGATATTATAAGAGTTTTTAAAAAAATCTCCTAATTTTAAGATGGTTACGCGCAATTCGGGTTTGGGTCATTTTTGATCCAACCACAAGTTTCTTTGTTCAAATTTCTAATTACATATATATTTTTCTTTTTTCACATCTTCTACTGAATATTTGTTAGAATACAAGAAGGGAGAAAATATATAAATTTATAAAATAAAAAGTTTTGATAAAAATTATATTGGGTTGGGTCAAAAATGACCCAATCCGGACTCGCGTGGGTTATACTATCTTTACACTGCAAGAGTGTGTTAATGAATGAAAAAATATAGTTGATTACACCATTTATATATCTTACAGCTGCATCTATTTCTTGAAGGATTTCCAATTGCAATATAGATAAGATTTTCAAAACTGCTTAAAAAATATTCCATCATGTTATAATTGAAACGAAAGTTTCTTTCTAATATGGACTTTACACAATAGTATAATGCTCGTGAATGGATAAGGTCTTCCTTTTACAACCTTTATATGCATTCTTATTGAACCAATTTGGATCTGCATAAGGTAAGAAAGTGGACATTTAGGAATGTTGAAACTCTACTCTCTTTAGGAAAATATACAAATCTCAACAGAGGAGCTGGTAATATCCCCTATATATTGATGATCCACTATTATCGATGTAAACATACGCAATGCCTGGGTGTTTGAGCATCTCGGAGGGGGTACATGCATATTATAGTAGCCTGTCTTGTTCATCAATAATCCGCTCCCTATTTATGGGATGATTCTCCACCTCAAGTATAACCCTTTTCAGCATAGTAAGGATATCATGAAGAATGTCTAACCATCCGTTGCGCTCATGG
>JABUQX010124364.1:0-7500 GCA_015478945.1 Trachelipus rathkii | reverse complement strand
AAACTATACTCAAAAGCTTCTAAGTGTGTGAGTATAAAATGAAATCATTTTTGAGTAAATCTTGTTAATATATTTGGTTAGGTAAATGTATATAAAAAATAAAAAATTAAACATATAAAAATTGGCTATTTTTTTATGGGGTATGGTGCTAGGGTAACATTAATATACTATATATTAATATAATAATATATATTAATATATATATAATATATATAAATATATATATATTAATATATATATATATATATATATACTATATATATATTATATAATATATAATATATTTATATATATTTTATATATATATAATTAATTAATATATATATATAATATATATGTATATATATATATTATATTAATATATATGTTAATTATATATATATATATATATAATATTATATTATTATAATTATTTTAGTAAAGGTAAATTACACGGCTATATTTAGGGGGCTCGAGCCGACGGAGGACTCAGGGTACGGGGACGTTTTCTCACATACCCCTAATGAGTGTGATAAGGGGCTCGAGAGGGTAGGGAATTTATTTATCCTATACCCTACGTAGTTCCCTGGTTAAGGGTCCGTAAGGCGACTCCGACTCCTTGCCATCGGTGATATAGCTCTTATAGTGTATATACCTTGGGTATTTACTTTTTATGTTATAATACAAAAGCCAAATTTAATAGAAGTCTATATTTATTTTAACGAGTAACCGATAAAAGTCTCTAAAAAGGCTCTCTAATCATATTACTCTCTATATATAATTATTAACAATTTTTTTTTTATATTTAATTTATTTTTTACATTTCTATATGCCAATAATATTTACTAAAAGGGATTTCCTATAATAATGTATTTACCTATACTATTTTTTGCTGTAGCTTAATGATAGTTATTATGATAGAATAAATTTTTTTTTTTTTTATATATTTATTATTTTTATTTATTTTTTACATCTTTCCGCACTGTAAATATATATGAAACCAAGCTTAAGATCTGTAGCTTTCTTTTATAGCTGTTTGTAGTTTTGAATATGGTATGATGGCTACTTCTAGAGTGAGCTGGACATAATATATTAATATATATATTATATATATATATATATATATAATAAAAAATATATAAGTAGAGAAGTATATATAACATAATTTATATATATATTTATATATATATAATATATATAATTATATAATATATATATATATATGAATATATATATTTATATATATATTATATAATTATATATATATACATATATACTATATATATATTATATATAATTTAATATTATATATATATATATATAATATAATAATATATTTATATTATATTATATTATATATATTATATATATATATGTATTATTATTAAATATATATATATATATATATATATTATATATATATATTATATATATATATACTTATATATATATATTATACTATATATATTAATATATATAATATTATACGTATAATAATATACTATATATATATATATATATATATATATATACATTTATACATATATTAATTATATATATATAATTATATTTATATTTAAATATATATATAATATAGTATATTACTATATATATATATATTATATTATATATATATATAATATATATATATATATATATATATAGTATACCTATATATATTATATATCATATATATTAATATTAATACTATTTATATATATATATATATTTATATGACTATATAATATATATTATATTAATATATTTATATAATATATATTATATATATATATATATATATAGTGATAATATAATCTCTTCAGTATTAATAGTCTAATATTTAAGTCTTAGAATAGAGTATATATATTATTTAGGTACTTATACATATCATAGTATGTATAATTATTTAAAACAACCTTTAATATACATTAAAGTATATATATGGTAATTTAAAATAAAAAACTAAATAATATCAAATAAATGACATATTTGTTTTAGTAATAATAAACTATTATATAAAAAAAATAATTCTTTTAAGGGTTGTGTTGACCTACAATACTCACTATATTTAATATTTATTATATATATTAATATTAATTATATATATTTAATTATATGTATATATATTATAATATAATAATACTATATAATATTATATATATTATATATATATATATTATATATATAATATATAATATATATATATATATATAAAATTATATACTATATATATATAATTATATTATATATATATATATATATATATTATATATATTATATATATATACTTTATATCGTAACTGCTTCATACATTATACTCTTATTTTCTCGTAAATATGCATACTCATACTTTTGGTATTTAGCTATATGTCATTATTAGGTGAATAAATATTAGAATATCGTCACACTCATACTTCTAAACTTAGAAATGTATACTTGCTTGCAAACCTCATACGCTAAATATAATACAAAGTATTGAGTCATACTTATGTAATTATGAGTCGGACGTACTGGTATATATATATTATTATATATATATATAATATAATAACGTTCCTCATCTCGGATACCATAGATAATTATATGCACCGCATTAGTTCTCTCATGATGTAGTCCAGTCATAAACTATCTCAATTAGGATATATGGTTTGGTGACTGTGACATATAAATGGAAATCATTATCTCAAGTCTCACCTCACTGTTATAGCATTCTAGCAAAATATTCTGAATGACTATAACTAAGTTAGATAATAAGCAGGCAGAGACCCAACCGTGACACCCACTCCCCCTATTTTTGTGAGTATATGAGTATAGTTAGTACCAGTATATATATATGTACTGGGTAGGATGTGTATGGGTAGAAAATAAACTTCATGAAAAATAGATTTCGTATTATGGATCCATTATGAGCTAAGATTATGTAAATGAAATTAATCCAATGAATTATGGATGAGATCTACTTTGATATATTATATTATAAAGTTTACTAATATAAGTGAAGCTCTCAAGTCAGGAATATACACAGTCATAATAAAGAGAGTTTGTTATTTATAAGTTTTAAATTATTTAATATTTTGAATATTGTATTATTATATATATATAATTATAAATATATATATTTTATGTGTGTGTGAGATTTAGTTATATTGCACCGGTCATAGTAGATAAGGTTAGTACTTAGTAACCTTGCTCATTTTCGTTAGTCATAAGCTCGAATATTCATCCATATTATATATATTTAATATATATTAAAATATAATATTTATATATTATATATAATATATATATATATTATGTATATATATTATATAATATCTTATATAACTATATAGAATACTAATATAATATATAATAAGTAATATATAATATTTATTATATATATTATATATAATAATATATATATAACTATACAATTTCTATATATATAATTATTATTCATTATCAATATCATAATTTTTAAAACCCATTTCTTTCTTTTTTTTTTACATGATATAACTCACATATATAACTTATATAGGTGATACTATCTCACTATATCCTCAAACTAGGCCAATGGTAAGGTATGCAGTGATATAGCATTGGAAAAGAATATATAAGTGTAGTGATACCTAAGGAACATGGACACTCATGATCTCTCGTATAATAGAATAGAAAAGGCAGCCTTTGCAACACGCATACACCTCTTATTAATAATCACATAAGTATGTTTATATGTTGTGACTACGCTCTATCTCTCGCAGAGTCAGAAAAATTCACACTCTCTAGAGCTTCTACGGTCCGGATCTCTCTCGCTAGTTTCGTGACTAGATGCCCCTGGACGGATTACACGTTTCTCGTAATAGGACGGACATTAGTAATCGACTAGAAGAAAAGTTCACTTTTTGTAGAGAAAGAATCTCTAGATAAGTAAGCAGGTAAGAAAAATGTTTAACTTAGTATTAATTATTATTATACAAATATAAAATTAATATAATATATTCATCATATAAACACATTATTTAATTATAAAAGTGTTTATAAACAATTATCATATATTACTTTATATATATAATTATATTAACTAAATTATTGAATGTTAATTACTCACTAAGCAATATATATGTTGATCACTCGTCACAAACTCTAGCTAAATTAATGAAATGTTAATATCTTACCCCAAGCAAATATGTGATTCACCGTCATGATACTGCTAAATATGATATATGTTAGAATTACCCAAATGCAAATGTGTGGTAATACACTACGTCGAACTGCTAAGTATGGGATATTTTAACTTGTCCAATAATGCCGAATGCCATCTTAGGATTCATGAAGCACGCTTGTTTTTTATTTACATTACATGTTTATTAATTTTATTATATAATATATATATTATATGACTTATTTATGATGCGTAGATTTATATATTAGAGTTTACGTTTAATGGTAGAAGTCACTCGTATGTGCTGGAGAGAAAAAAAATAACTGAGTGTAATTGTAAGACTTCTTCCTATGCCCTGTGTGTCCGTAGTCTGATATCTCTCACAATATGGTACAGCTATATAATCCGTAGTTGACCTTAGACACTTCCAATTGTGATGCACATATATAATGGATAATACAGCGGTAGTTTCGTCTATACTTGAGACGCGTATCTTCGGTTCTGGTTGATGTGATATACTATGGGTTCCGAAGCCTCCGTGACGAGGCTCTCTCGCCACTGTTAGGCGACTAACTAGTCTCGCTTCTACATATAGTATTATTTTGTCCTTCGAATCTGTAGTAGATGATTAGTATTCTAGGTCGAGTAGGGTAATGAATGTTATAGATGACAGCATTAAATAGAGCAAATTTTCATCACAGTCTAGTTTATTATAGTGCGTTACAAGGAAATTCCAGATTGGTTATTGATGAGGAAATTTCTCATTTATGAGAAATATTACTCGAATTACCACATATATACTTATCATACATATCTTTTCCATATATATATAGATAAGATCTGACTAGTATATATTAATATTTTACCTTGCGGATTATGGATAGTGGATATATATAGTGGTTTATTAACAAGTAATTTCACTTAATCACAGTGGATACCACCTAGATATAGGAGAGAGACTTCCTTTCTGTACTACCAAAATTCGGTTTCTGATACTCTGAAACATAACTATTGTCGAGATATCTAAATGCATCCGAAAAAATATACGAGATAAATTAGTGTGTTCGATCGAGAATTGTCCAATACTATTTGCTAGATTATATTGTGACTCATCAATAGTTATGGTACTTGATGTGATTATTATTCGTAGTCTCTTCCGACTGCATATTGCTTATTCTGTGGAGACTAACGTGAGGTACTGCTAGCTAGCGTCGTTCGCATATTTCCTTTTTAGAAACATTAGTGTCGATTTAATAATTACAAAATTTCTATATTAATAATATATAGAAAATTTTTAATTTAATTCTATATTTATATATATATTATATATATTATAAATATTTATTATTAATTATTTTATTAATTATTTATTTATTATTATATTATTAGTTGTTATTATCATTTATTATATAGGTTAGAAGGTTGAAAGTGTGTGTATTGTGATTTCGTTCCAGCGTTATTTACCTATATCCATATAATGTGATTTATAAATTTTAGTTTGTAGAATATAAATATTTCCGGACTAATTGAACGAATAATTATAATTTTAATAAATAATAATATTAACTATTATGTATAACATGTTGTCAATATTTTTCAAATATTTATAACAATATGCTTGTTTATATTGTAGAAAGAAAGGTAGATAACTAAACTATTTAAGTAGGGTACTGCTGGAAGTCTCTCGCGGATACCACCATTCATTACGCTTGTTCAGAGAGCATAGATGATAAATAGATTATTGTTAATATTGTACTTTACAGTGATGCGTCAATTGTCTCTCTGTTCGTTAAGCTATTTTGTGGCAATACTTGACGCGTGAATATTCGTCGAGCAAGGAGCTAAGAGCTATTGAAGAATCCTCGCGCGGGGTTGCTTCGTTCCGAGTTCGCACGTCCCCGCTTGCTTCGCTCGACCAGACATGTCGAGACTTGAACAGATCGCCGCGCCCGCGCTCAGTTCGTTGTCAATGTACCGCTGGAGCGAGCACACACTTACGCTCGGCTACTGTCCGCAGCAAAAACTTCGAAAGGTGACGATCGCGCCTCAAGACTCGTGCAGATAACGCCGCTCGTGAGAGATGCTGTGCACATTCAGTAAATCATACTCCGTGTCAAATCCTGTACAGCAACGGCTCATCTCACAACCTACGATCTGTCTATGCGTTTAGCAGATGTCCTCTGAGAATCTCGCAGAACTGACTCTCTTGCTAGTTTCGCGTATTACACAGTACTACTCTAGTTGCCGATCTTCAGACTGTTATATGACCCGAAGCAGCATAGCAGGCGCCAGCCAGAAGAAACTATGGTAATGCTGCAGTGAGTTGGATACGTGAATATGTGTTCGCTCATATTAGGCTAATTGTCACTGGTCTGAGGATAATATTATTCATGTGAGCGTCTTAGTGTGAGTAAGGAGGGTCATGCTAGTACCTATACCACTGAGAAGTCCAATAGTCAGCCCCCGGCCGGGACGAAAACGCAATTCATCGCGAGCAACGCTACACTCATCTCTTTCACATTCAATCTAGTCTTCAGCTTTAATGAAGTTCGTATTTCTCATATTCTCAATCATGCATGACCATAATCAGAACTTCAGTGGTGACCCTGGAGTGTACCATCTGAAGTTTTACTTGTTATATGGTCGCTGTTGAAAGAACCACCTTCATATATATTATATTAATATTATATATAATATATCTTTATATATATATATATCTTTAAATATCTATACCTGTAATGTAGATGTGTTCAGACAACAACTGCTTAATGATCAATTCTTTATTTATTGGGAAAATATACTACGGATATATAATGTTTATTTTAAGTATGTAATATCAATACTTGTTAATAAGCTACTATATGTATATATATCATATATTATATATAGTATACTATATATGTTATAGTATATATATATGATATTATTTGGTATTTAAAACTCATCACAATCTTACTCCATCTCGTATCCATATATCAAAAAACATACTAATATGACTACAGTATAGTAATACCAGGCTTATTAATACATTGTTATGCGATATACCTTGGCATAAATTATATTTGCTCTATAGGTGAACTGTAAAAAAAAAAAAATCTCAAAAACTACAATACACGCGAAAGGATACTTTATTTGGGAATCCTGTAGAGAAATTTTAGTTATAGTGGAAATATGTGTGTCGTAAACTACCAATATTAGAGGATATCTCCAATAAAATAAATAAATTTGATAGATTATATATTGGCTCCCATTGTATTTTCTGTGGTGATAAAGCTTTTAGGAGCAGGCTGGACAATCATTCCGCAAAAGTATATATCTAAACAATAATTAAAATAATTTTATAGTATATAATATTATTAATTAATTATTATTAATATTAT
>JABUQX010124363.1:42500-45000 GCA_015478945.1 Trachelipus rathkii | reverse complement strand
ATCCTGTGTTGTTTGAAGGTCTACAAGTTTTTACGGCTCGGGTACTGCTACTGCTGCTGCTACAAACCCTACCCCTACATAGACTTACAATAAATTCAATATTTAACCTTTCAAATTTTTCTCGAGTCCTTCTTCTCGCATCTGTTACTGCTTTATCAATTGTCCCAAGTTGATTTTTCCTTTGCTTTTGACCTACAAAGGATTCTCATTCAATAATAAGAATTCTAATTTTGCATCTAAAAGTAATTCCTTCAAATTTTTGTCATAACATTTGCAAGTGCAAATGTCAAACATTTTATCATATGATTTTACTTCACTTTCAAACTCATCTTTTCGTCTGTTTTTTGGAATCTCATTTATTTTTGAAGCTGATTCTATAAGTCGTTGAACTCTTAAATATATTCCATCAAGTGTTATTGTTGAAAAGCAAAAACTTTCTCCAGATGGATTCCAAAAATTGCAACAATTCTATAACCATTTTTAGTGGTTACCGAACGTTTCAAAGTAACTTGCTATTTATCATAACATATAGAAAATGTCTAACATTGTCTGCTTCTGAAGGAATCATCGATGGCGGAAATTCACTTGTATTTCCAAAAATCGAATTGTACGTTCAACTTTTAGTATATATTATTAACATTAAAATTTTTAAATATACTATTTGCATAAATAATAGTATCTGAATATATATATATATATATATAATATATATAATATATATATATTATATTATAATATATATAATATACTATATATATATTATTATATATATATATATATTATATTATATATTATATATATACGTTATATATATAATATATATATATTATATATATAATATATTATAATATATTATATATATATATATTTATATAGTATATATATATATATATAGTATATAATATATATATATATTATATATTTACATTATATTATATATAATATATATACTATATAATTATATATATATATATATTTATATTATATATAATATATATATATATATATATATAATATAATACTAAAGTTTATTTAGATAGATAATAATATATATTATATATATATATATATATATTATATATATATTATATATATTTATATATATAAAATTATATATATATATATATATTATATATATATATATTGTATATATATATATATATATATATATATATATATATATATATATATATATATATATATATATATTATATATATATATATATATTAATATATAATATATTTATATATATATATATATATATATATATACTATATATATATTATATAATATATATATATAATATATATTATATATATATATATATATATATATATTTCTTTCTTTGTCCTCTCCACATCCAAACAGATGGGGGAGGGTGCGTAATATGCCAATAAATACAATAATCAAGTTGATGAGCATGACATACGTTGAAATTAAAGACCCCACCTTCCCCTTATACCCTTAAGTACTAGTCCGTCAGAGCCATAAATTAACCCTAGGGCTTCACAACATCTCGACAGACCCCCACTGTGGTATCTTGTCAATGTAGAGGATTATACCCTGGGCAAAACCTACAGCCATACCACCTCTCAAAACCCCGTCATTCACTCCTATTATACACCATTCTGTCATCTTGAACCAAATTCACATTAATTTCCTTCGGACGCTCCTCCAGTGACTCAATTCACTTTTTCATGGGTCTGTGAAGCTGTTGATTCCCAATACACTTACCTCTCTATACATCCGTTTAACCATCCGACTATAATCCATCCCTTCCAAATGACCAGACCATCCTAATATGCTCTTATTTATTTTCTCATTCACCTCGTTTTTCACAATACACAGCTTCGTAACTCTTTCATTCCTCATTTTATCAATTCTTCTCATACCTAATCCACCCCTGAGATTATCTATATGAAGAGACTGCAGCTTAGATCTCTATTTCTTATTCTACACCATTGTTTCACTGCTATACATTAACACCGGTAACAAGATATCAACATGCAGAACCCTAGCATACTCAAGGCTCATTTCCATTGCATTCACCAAAGATTTAATATCGCCAGCCATTATTCAACCACTCACAATTTGCTTACTAAACTCTGCATCATCCGTTACCTTTTCATCCAGCATATCGCCTAAATATGTGAACACAGAAACTTTTTTAATTGATGGCTATTCAACATGGTTTCACACTGCAGACTCTCCTCACCCAAAATCATCACCTTACTTTTATCTAGATTTAATTTCAAAAACCCTCCTCTTCACACCTTGACTAACCACTCTACCAATCCTCTCAAACTTTCTTTTGAGACATCATCATTTGCTTTTTGCATATTAAACCACACTTTTTCTTTACCTTTAACAGCTTGCATCACCTCTTCTTTTCACCATTCAGTATTGACATTCTTATTTCATACTTCAGCACATCCACATACTTCTTTTGCACTACCTACAAAGGCTTTCTTCATTTGTGTAAAGATTTGCAGAGTTTAA
>JABUQX010124363.1:20000-22500 GCA_015478945.1 Trachelipus rathkii | reverse complement strand
ATATCTAAATTTATTTATCCAAAACATTAATAAAAATTAAAGAAATTTAAAAAAAAATGAATAACGCAAAATCGAAGGCTAAAATTTTAAAAAAATTATTTTTAAAATTAAAAAATAAACTAAAATTAAATCAAACGGTAAAATGTAGAGTACAACGAAATGAAACTGTAAAAAATAATATAAAATGTAGTAAAATGAATTAAAACGATAAAATGTAGTAAAATAAGTTAAATTAAAAAAAAAATTAAAATAATAAAGAAATTAAAAGAGTAAAGGAAATTAAACTTGAATCGTACAACAAACAAGTAAATAAAAACAGAAAAAAAAAAAAAAAAAAAAAAAAAAAAGAAATGAAATAAATATTGGAAAAATGAAATAAAGAAGAATGAAAATAAGATTGTGAAAAAAAAGACTAAAAATATAAATGCATAAAAAAAAGAATTAGCATAGGAAATAATAGACTAAGTCGGTAGAGTAACAGAGTATCAATGCAAAGTAGTAACGAGAAATAAGATAAGGAGACTCCTGAGAAATAAGATAGGGAAATTACTTAGAAATAAGATAAGGAGTTTACTGAGAAATAAGATAAGGAGATTACTGAGAAATAAGATAAGGAGATTACTGAGAAATAAGATAAGGAGATTACTGAGAAATAAGATAAGGAGATTACTGAGAAATAAGATAAGGAGATTACTGAGAAATAAGATAAGGAGATTACTGAGAAATAAGATAAGGAGATTACTGAGAAATAAGATAAGGAGATTACTGAGAAATAAGATAAGGAGATTACTGAGAAATAAGATAAGGAGATTACTGAGAAATAAGATAAGGAGATTACTGAGAAATAAGATAAGGAGATTACTGAGAAATAAGATAAGGAGATTACTGAGAAATAAGATAAGGAGATTACTGAGAAATAAGATAAGGAGATTACTGAGAAATAAGATAAGGAGATTACTGAGAAATAAGATAAGGAGATTACTGATAAATAACATAAGGAGATTACTGAGAAATAAGATAAGGAGACTCCTGAGAAATAAGATAAATAGACTCCTAAGAAATAAGATAAGGAAATTACAAATTTTTCATTAAAAAAGTGGAACCATGGTTGAAAAATAATAGGAGAGAAAAATGAGAATAAAATATTCAATATAAGAAATTTTTAGAACAAATTTCTTAAAAGAATATGATAAGAAAAAAGATGAGAAAACTAAAACATGTTAAAGAAATAAAGAGGATAAAAATAGAGAACAAAAGTTTTTTTTAACAATATTAGAACAGAAGTTGTTTTATTAAAATGAAAACAAAAGTTTTTTTCAATAATATGAAGAAAGTTTCTTTATTTTAACAATGTGAGAACAAAAGTTGTTTTTTTTTTAATATGAGAACAAAAGTTATATTTTTAATAAAAAGAGAACAAAAGTTATTTTATTTTAACAATGTGAGAACAAAAGTTGTTTTTTTTATAATATGAGAACAAAAGTTGTATTTTTAATAACATGAGAACAAAAGTTGTTTTATTTTAACAATGTCAGAACAAAAGTTGCTTTTTTAATAACATGAGAAAAAAAGTTGTTTTATTTTAACAATATGATAACAAAAGTTATTCTTTTTCACAATATGAGAATAAAAGTTATTTTTTTAATATGAAAACTAAATTTTTTTTTAATAATATGAGGAAAAAATTGTTTTATTTTAACAATATGCAAACAAAAATTGTTTTTTTTAATATGTGAACAAAAGTTGTGTTTTTAATAATATGAGAACAAAAGTTGTTTTATTTTAACAATATGAGAACAAAAGTTTTTTTTTAAAAAATATGATAAAATCTTTTAACAATATGTAAATAAAATATTTTAACAATATGAGAATAAAACTTGTTTTTTTTAATAGTATGAGAACAAAAGGTTTTATTTTAAAAATAAGAAAACAAAAGTTGTTTTTTTATAATGTGAGAACAAAACTTGCTTTTTTAATAATATGAGAACAAAAGTTATTTTATTTTAAATATTAGAGAAAAAAAGTTGCTTTTTTAATAATGTGAGAACAAAAGTTGTTTTTTTAATAATATGAGAACAAAAGTTGCTTTTAAAAATAGGAGAATAAAAGTTGTTGTTTTTATAATATGAGAACAAAAGTTTTTTTATTTAAACAATATTGGAGGAAAAGTTGTTTTTTTAATAATATAAGGAAATTTTTTTTTCAAATAATAATAAGAGAACAAAAGTTGCTTTTTTTTTTAGTAGAACAAAAGTTTATTTTAATAATAGTAATAATATTAAAAGCACAAAAGTTGTTTTTTTAAAGTTCACACCTCAGTTGCAGGGCCTTTATTAGGAGGGGAACAACACTAAATAATTTCTATGCAGGATCAGAGCGAGAGATCGAACCTGAGCCCTGTGCCAAGTAACTCAGTCGCTCCACCGATTACTCTACGGTAGAAGCAAAATTTGAACTAAATAAATAAAAAAAATTAATAAAAAATATAAATAAAAATAAA
>JABUQX010124363.1:5000-7500 GCA_015478945.1 Trachelipus rathkii | reverse complement strand
CGTATATATATATATATATATATATATATATATATATATATATATATATATATATATATATATATATATATATATATATATATATATATTATATATATATATATATATCAATATATACCAGACAGCATGTATACTTGAATCAATTTGATTAGCTTTGATTTTAAATTGCCTGGGCAAACTTGCGAAAAAAAACTTGTAGCAAACTTGTAGCAAGCTTTAATATTTACTTCAATTTTAATAACTTTGATTTAAATTTGCATGGGCAAACTTGCTAAAAATACTTGTAACAAACTTGCAGCAAGCTTCACATCTTTAACGTACACCACATATAAACACACACAACACACACCCATAAACAATATTATATATATATAATATATATTATATAATATAATATATATTATATATTATAAATATATATATATATATATATATATATATAATATATATATATATCATATATATATATGCACTGTATATATAAAATCCGTATTAAGATAAGTAATTAAATAAATGAGGATGCTTTATTGAAAAGGTTTTTTTCTGCTTGTTGATGAAGTTATAATACATAATTTGCAGAGTGAAGTAAATGGTGACAGATTGATAATAATCAATTTCCAATGTTAATAGCAATAATAGCAATGAAAATTCATTTTATAACACAATTAATAAAGGCCCATATTTTAATATATCACGGCAAAGCTGCCGGCTAAATGATAATGATTAGGCACTTAGGCATTTAAGTTTTGTATGCTGCCAGAATTGGTATAAAATCGTTTTGTTTCTTGGGCAATTAGCTAATAATTGATATTACACTAGGCTTTCACAAATAATTAATTTAATAATGGATTCGATAAATTGAATCTCTTGGAGAGATGCAGCGAGGCACCTTCCGCCATACTGTAGCGTTATGGACTGTCCCTGAGTAAGGCATTCATGCTGCCTGCTCAGACGCTTTCATTTCAAATCTCGCCTCCCTATTGGTTAGTACCATATAAAACAATTTTAAATATATAATAGGCGGCATTGTTTGCATGTGAAAATGGAAATTTCTCACATCAAATGCTACCCCGGCCGTGGCTATCAAACAAATTGCAAAAACAGAGAGAAGAAAGCTTGTCTCTGTGTTAATTGCAAAATGTTTGAAATTTCGACACAAATAACCCTTATAAACTTATTTATAGTTATGACATAATACGCTATAGAATAGGATAGACAAGACAGATACTACAATAGCCAAAAAAGGAGAAAAATACATTTCTATCCTAATGTACATAATTAATGACCAATTTAAAATTTTTCAATTTCCACGTCACTTCAATTAACAGACATCAACATATAATATAGTCTTCCAACCTTATTAACCATTTTTGGATCATTTTTCTTTTCATTCTCTTTATTCTTTCAAACAATTTTCTCAATAAGAACGTGCAAATTTTCTTTGGTAAATCTTACTCTTAGCAGACATTAAGAATGAACTTGCATGTTTAAATCGAAATAATTATTATCTAGAAATAAGGAATAGTCTCTTCCTTCTATCTGCATTTTATGTAGTGTTACTATTTGTTTTGTTTTTTTCTTCATTGTTAAAAAAAACATTTTCTTCGTTCCTTCTTTTTTTTTCAATTTAAAGGTCTTGTACTACGGAATGTTTACTCCCGGGAGGCAAAAAAAAGTGGCTATCAGCGGTCGGTGTGGCCTTGGGCCTGTGAGTGAATTCGATACAGATTCTCCGTTTTCTATGGAGTTTATTTTCAGATTTTTAGCCCCATTTTTTTTAGGGTAACTTTAAAATACATTTATTAATTTTTAAAATTTGAAATTTTTAGAGATAGAATTTTACCAACTATTTAGGAGGAAAATTTGAAAATAAGCACATGCAAAAATTCATAATCAGAATCATATTTAAAGTAATAATTTTACAAGGTTTCCTAAATTTGTAGGAAATTTCAACTCAGGCATGTCTCGTATGAGCTACTTGCCTTTGACATTGTTGTAATAAAACCTATACTATTTTATCACTTTGAAATATAATTATAATCACAAATTTTTACGCCTTGTGAAGGACAAATCACTCCCCCCTCATTTTCCATCGGTAGTCTCCCTTTGACAGCAACGCCATCTGGCGCGTGAATTGTAAGTTTTTGACTACGATAGCGTCTGAGGTTGGAAGAGCGCTTTGGCCTCATCCTATGTTTAGGCTTATTCAATAATAAAATAATTGTCATGAAATATATAGAAAATCTTTATGTTTTATCATAAGTAATTACCTGTGTCATAGCATTAATATTCTATAATAAATATTACCCCTGAATACATTGTCTATTTTATTTTTATTTTTCATTCTTTTTTCAATTTCATTGTGTTACATATTGCTTCATTATTATAAATATTTATTATGGAAAACATCCTTTATAATTTTATCGGTATAATATTTTTACTACCACTGCTTATTTGCATATTACAAAATAAATTTGTATGAATTTCAAAATGAATTCAA
>JABUQX010124362.1:5000-19965 GCA_015478945.1 Trachelipus rathkii | reverse complement strand
TTATAATATTCTCTAGTTTCTTATCGAGTTTTCGAAGCTTGATTGATTAGTATGGTGTTACCATGTAATTTGGAACTGTAGGTTTATAACCTTTAAAGTCTATTTTATTTACCACAATCGTTTATTTTCTAGGTTATTTCATTCTACTTTACTGGCTCATACTTTGGTCATTAATCTGTATAATAGTAAAGCTTGATTATAATTAAAAACATTAAATCTATGGTATGTATCTTGGTCTTTGAACTTGCATTGAACCATTTCTACTTTTAAAATCTAAACATTATAAAAGCGGCAATATTTATTTATTTATTTTTTTTTTAATGTTTTTTACAATATGCTAAGCATTAGTTTTCATTCTTAAACTTATTAGTAGTAATATTAGGTTAGGAACCATGCTACTTCTTAGATTCTACATAAAAGCGGCAAACATTTATTTATGTTTGTGTTGTTTATGACATGCTAAGCACTAGGTTTTTATTCTTAAACTTATTAGTAGTAACATTGTTAGTAAGAAAACAGTTCTTTTAGCGTTAGTATTATTAATATTTAAAAGTTATCAACAAGATGCTGACACGATTTTTTAATACTCGTCAGTTTCAAAACATCGTCGGCAAGATGCTAATATCAGAGTTGCTAATATAGAAGTATTAATACTATTAACTAAAAGCATTAGTGCTATTATTTCTACAAAAGGTTATGTCATGCATTTAATTCTACAAAAGGTTATGTCATGCATTTAAACAAAAGCTAATATTTACATTGTTAGTATCGATAATATTAACACTGTTAATATCAAAACTACTTCTAGTTATGTTCTACATTAAACAAATGTTAGGTTTTTAAACTGTTAGCTTGTATGCACTAGCATTTTAAGCAATTATTAATTTTTAGTATTAGTCTTTAATTCTAACTAAAGGATTATGCATGGAATGTTATATTCCTTTATCATTTTCCTATCACTTTCCTTATTGGAACGATGGAGTTATTGTTTTGCATTATTTTCCTTTTTCAAAAAGAAACTTTTTTTCTTTTTTGATTTGAATTTTAAAATATTTTAAAATATTTTAAAGTAACTGGCCCCTCTCTCGTAAGTGAGGTGTAGCCCCTACGGGATATCGGAATTACCAATAAAACAAAATAACAAAACAAGTGGTGGTAAAATTTCTCCAACAGTTGGTGTTTCGGACCAACTAATCATAACATTTATTTCAAAGATACCTTACTGTTCATGTTAATAATATTCTCTTAAGAATAAAATGTATCTTCTGGGAGATCTAAAAAAAATTTTTCTTCAAAATAATAGAACTTTAATAGTGCAGAGTTGGGGAAAATCTTTTCAAAAATAATAAGAACTTTTAGTCATGATATTAAAGAAAAATCTTTTCTAAAAATAATAGGAACTTGAATAAGTGGGGTATTAAAGAAAATTCCTTCTTTAAAAATAATAGAAACTTCACGCAAGAACTAAAGTATTATTTTTATTGATTATTCATCCATGTTTAACTCTATGTAAAAACTAGAAGTGGCTCTAATATATGATATTTGCATCCACGAGTTCTCTCATCTAAACAAATTTGACAGACTAAGGAGAGCGAGATCTTCACTGTAGTTCTCTTATGTCTCCTGTCTCTACGTCGCTGTCATACCTTGAAAGCGAGGGTAAGACGCAGGATCTTCACTATAGTTCCTTTATGGTCTTTTCATCTCGGCTATATGTCATTCAGACATTTAAGGTTTATCAGAAGAACGTTGTGATGTCTTACAACACCATTATGGGCATACTATTTCTATAATACTAGGTGACAAGATATTGTCCTAGACTAAAGTGTATCCACTTAAAATTAAAGTTAGTCTTCTAACTTTGAAGTTCTAATCCAAGCTATTGTACTTAACTTATCAATCGATCATAGTTTATACAAAAGAAATCTATAAAGACAACTAGAATACCTAGACTTATAGAATAAACAACTGTAAAGCAAATTTTAGACTAAAATAACTAAAATCTGTCTTAAATCTATGTGGATGTATTTTTCCTGTGTCGGTGGCAATTATAAGCCTCTTTTAACATTTTCCGGAGATTTTTCCCCCAACCCTTGGGAAAAATGCTCTCTACGTCGGTCCTCGAGACTGATATACCAATCGCACCTTTGGTATTGCTCTTCCAACAGAAAAGAAACTTCATTGCATTCCTTTCACAATTGTGAAATACATCGCTAAAATTATGCCTAAAATATACAAGTAAGCAATATGAAAAAACTATATACTAAACAATAGACTTATATCCTTATATCCATCCAAAATTTTGACCGAGTTTCTATATTTCATTTTGTGGCTAAATGTAGCCTCTGTCAATCGAACCAACACACTGTTGCGCATGCAAAGTATCATAGTGAAAGAAAATCTCTGTAATTTTAATGTGTCCTTGCAGAGATTGGATTGGGAAGCAATCGTGCCCGTCCCAATGCGGATCATTGTTCAAAAAAGGTTCTTAGAAACATGTTGTCAAAGTTTTTGGTGTGTTGCTAATGACTAGCGGAAACTCCTAGATCAGAATATTGGTCTAAACTAATATATATAGCAAACAAAATAATAAAACAAAGCAAAAATACAGCAGTGTTCTTTCTTAAATTGATGAGAAAGTCGGGTATCTTATCCCTATCTTACTCTGTTTTTACCAAAGGAGTACCCTGTCAGTAACTTCGTTCCTGGTATAAGAGTGTTTTGGAAAAAAGATTTTTGGTACTTTCTCAGCTTCCAAGATCACATCTTAGAAATCAAAACAACGTTACCATTTCTCCTGTTCTTCCTCTATTATCTTAAGGGTACTTTCTCATATCTGATCCTCAGTGAATAGGGTCTTTAGGGAGAAGTGTGGCAGATGTTTCTTGTTAAAATCAGTCAATTTATAGAACATATTTGTAAAAAAGAAAAACTAATCCAGTCTAAAGGAGATATGCAAAATAGAAATGTCTATCTACAATATGCAAAAATGTTTTCTTAATCCACTATAATCTAGCCTAAAAAGGGATGCGGTTGTCTAAACCTCCCCCATTATACAGTGTCTCACTGGCATTTGCTATAAAAATTTGTCTCTTAACTGTGTCGCAAACATTCGGTCCAATCTTTCGGGGATTCCGAATCACAGTGTACTCTAATGTATTAGAGCAAAGATTAAACGAAAGCCAACAAGGTGTATATTCTGGAGAAAAACATTCACAAAAATCCTTAAACTCAATCAATTATTAGCTATATGTGCAGTTGATTGTTAATCCAGACTAGCTTAAATTTAAATGAAACAAAACTACAATCAAACTATCTACCGACCAATAATTTCATCCTGACATAACTACCTTTGTGTTTGACTGGTTCAAACGTTTGTCTGGCTATCACCCTTTGATCAATTGAAACTTTACCGCCCTTGCCAAAGCCTTTTTGTTTGAGCTTACCTGCGCTCTTGTAAGTGCTCGAAGGGGAGAATCAGGGTGATTCAGGTGTGATTTTGGATGTCTTTTGCAGCTGTTGTCGGTGCTTACCCCATTAGTCACCAGCATAACCGTCTCTAGCATCTCTAACAGACTATCTAAACCTTTGTCAAAACTTCTTGTAATCGCAGACTAGGAAGAACCTTTGGTGAGGCAAACATCATGTAAGTAGTTTGTTTCTACAGCATAATAAATAGAAAAATTAGATTAAAACAAACCTAACGTTAATCAATCTTAATCCAGTCTAACATCAATTACTTATTACCTATACTCGTCCGAGTTTGGTATTAAAAGTATGAAATGAAAATGCTGTACAAAATAGTGCTTCAGCACAAAGAATAAAAGATTCTTGGAGAGAGATTTTAGAACATCAAAAGAATGATTAGGCAAAATCTAAAAGTGCCTGTTCATCAGTACATCTCAGATGAGCGGTATTGCTCACTTACTCTATACTACATACTATATACATTATAATATATAATAATATTAATAAATATATATAATATATAATATATATATATATACCTATATATATATAGTATATATATATATTATTATATATATATATATATATATCTTGTTTTGGATATCTCCCCTCCTACTTCCTTGAGCTTAATCGCTCTTAAACGAATATGGAATAAATAAGCGAATAGTATAAACAAGTAAAAATATCTTCTTTCAAATGACATAATATGGGAAATGGGAGCTATTAAGTCTGGCATCCTGGCACTTTACGTTCTAAATAAATCAGGGCGAAGGTATCGCGGCCTGCTACTACATGCTTCTTAATGAACTTACAGTTTTTTGCGTTCGTGACTGGCGGATGGCGACTTTATACTATAAATGCACATATTCCCTCTTGAATGGATTTTCAGGAAACTTTGACCTGTCAAAAACTCCAAGTACCTATTACTATGCTATTTAATTCAAATTTCTTTACTCGTTTAGTGGGAAAGTAATTTATCACTTCTTTACTCCTATTTTCCTACCCCTCTAAAAGATGTTTATTTACACGAGGTATGGTATCGTAATAAATAGTTTAAAAACTAGCATGCAAACCTACATTCAATCAAAATAGCTTTGTTTCTTCTTTCAACACTCAAAAAATGGAGTAAATTCCCTATATCTATAGGTCTCAATTTGAAAGAAAATGAGTGCTTTATCTATTTCTTTTAACCTAAATAATTATTATAATATATAGTAGAAGAAAGAATTTAGGACTACTTTGTCTTTAAAATCATTATTAAATATGGGCAACACGCATTCGACTGAAAAACATTCTAAGAGACTCGTATGATGAAAGTATTTCAGGTGAGCAGACCGTAAGGGAAATCATTCGGACCATACTAGTTAGCTGACTATCTCCATAAATAGTACTTAAATCCTCGTTGTTATAGGTAACACCTGCTATATGAGCAGAACTAACCTAAGTCTCTTGTATGGAAAGGACTACGCTTACCATCCTATGATTTTGTCTTCTCACCGCATTATATAATCTTTTGGTCTTAACTTACGAAAAGAAGATAGTGTCTCAACTTAGACAAAACAGAATACAATTTGAGTAATGCTTTAGAATCATTTTATCCACTACAATTTAGTATACAATGAATTAAACGCAAGATTGCTTAAGCAACTGACTGCTCTATTGAAACGAGTAACAAAAATGTTATAAACAAAGATACATACGCCAAATGGTAAAAATTCGAAGAGAATAAAAAATGTTACATTATCTATGAAAAATAGGATCAAATCTTATTTTCAAAATCTTAATTACTAAATGATTTTTTTAGGTTTTTTTTTTTTGATTGACAAAAGACTTTGGGCACACTTTTTCCTAATAATATACGCAGTCTCTGGATAACAAAGTTGTATTCCTGTGGTCATTCTACATCTACATCCTTCTCTCCACTAAAACTCAACTGAATTTTGTCTCGTTATCGAACTCTATTTTATATATGTATATATTATAGTGGTTTGATCCAGTCATCGTATGTATAGAGACTGCTCTATGTGACCTTATATTCAAATCAGTAAAGGAATTTGGGATCTTGAAGAATTTTGCTACGATATCTTATTCTCTCTTAACAAAATAAAAATTTTTAAGGCATTAGGCACCATATTATACAACAATTGATATATCTATTCAACTAGATATACTTATCTATACAGAAACATATATTATTATATATTAATTATAATTATATATATATATATATATATATTTAATATTAATATATAATATACTATATATATATATATATATATTATATATAATATATATATAATATATTATATATATTAATTCTATCAGTGTATAAAAGGAGGTTGTATAGGGCATATCAGCTGCACGGCTCTTATGTTGCTCTAAGTACTTATGAGTTACTCTTGTCCCCTATCCCTTGGGTTTGTTAGCCCATCTGTGCTTTATGTAACTAATTTAAGACATTCTTACCTATTCACCTACAGCAATACATTTGGGAGATTTATATGCCATGCGCGACTGCGTGTACTGGTCCCTTCCTCGTTATCTCGATAGTTTCAGTGCCCAGCCATGGCTATTGATAATCAACTTGATGCACATCAGCTTTTCATACCCCACCAACCGTAGATATTACACGTAGATTGAATGCTTTTCACAACTGGCGGAGATGCTACTACAGAGCCCCTTAGGATTTAAATGTAAAATGTATACACCTTTGACCATCCACATATCTTATTTAAACAAAAAATATTCTAGCAAAACCGCATCCCCACTATAATAAATCATATATAATTCTCTATGCTGCTCTAACAAGTGGAACTTAGATAACTTTACACAACAAAAAAAAAAAATCCGCACAAAACAACAAAGAATAACAACCAATTATTAGTTCCTATTCTAAATATGCTTGAGAATAGATCCATCTACACCTGAAAAATACTAAATGTATAGGTATATCGAGAATATACAGACAGATTAATTTCGCATTATTAAAAGTCACACACACATGCCTTTACTCAGCACCTACACATACAACATATGTCATAAATATTACTTATAATATGACATAAGAATACAATTGACTATGTTAAATTTATTTATGTGCGATAATATATATATATATTAATACATGATATATTATATATATATCATATATATATATTAATATATATATATATATATATATATATATATATAACATATATAATATGTGCCGAGAATATTCATAGGGTATACAAACGTTCGATATAAAAAATGACAGTTCACTCTGTTCGCTTTTTTAATTCATTAAGTGCGCGTGGAATGATCGAGAAGTGATTTTTTAATCAAAATTACACATCTGTGCTATAGAGGTGGAGTCACCTCTTTCTTTGGAATTCTATCTAGAATATACATAAAAGAAAAATTGATTGACGAAACATGCTATTCGATCAATTTAGGTATCTTTTTAAAGGTTTTGAATTCCATCTTTAATATGTACATAAAAAGTAATTTAAAGGTTCTAGGTCAATAGCACAGATATAGAGCTAAACTTGCTCTCTTATGACAAACAAAAATATTTACTAAAGGAATGGAACCGCGTTTTTTACACATGGAAAGTATTAAATTTTATTCAAAATTATTAATTTAACATGGTCTTTCATCTTGGAGACTTGAGAAGTTTTATGGGCAATGGCACACTCATCATGAGGCGAGGAAGCAGATATCCATATGTTCCGTAAATACCAATTTTTATTGTAATGTGTCCTGATTACATGGCACATTAATGGGCACCCACATACATACATACAACACAAAAAACACTCTATTATATATATACACAACCGCACATGTAGACTATATAATATGCTAATCATCTATACTATAACACATTATAATATATATTAAATACATAACATTAACAATAACTATATAAAACTAGAGCTACATGATATATATATATATAGTATAAAGATCATCCTTAAACTTTCTTTCCCCTCATAATGGAGTGTGATACATTCATTAATGTATTCCTCTTTAGAATATGATATCTCCCTCCTATTTCTTTCCTCCTCTTTTGCAATTACAATTTCAACTCGATCTTCCAATTTTATTTTTGCATGACGTGGAGAGATGTTTACTCCTGTGATGATAGGCTTTCTGATCTACTTGCGATGTCCCTCTCTAATTTCTATTAAAGAGAGATAGTTGAACAATTGTTATGAAATTTGCCTAGTAGATATACCATGTATTTGAAACACAAACCTAGTATTGATATATCAACTTTGTTTGGGCATATATACACTATTATACTGACATCAGTGAATGGGTAATGCTAACTCTTCTTAACATACTGCTAACTCTGTATCTGCACTGCACACTATCACATTATTTACTTCAAACCATCTTGGCTAGACTGTCCGATGGACCTTAAGCTAACCTTTATGACAATGAAGGTTCCTCATAAGGGTAGCATTTGCCCTTAGTCTTTCTCTGTGATTTATCGCAGGAAACCCTGTAGTCCTCTCATTTTATCACTGTGTCTAGACCTAGAATCAGTCTCAACATTGCTAATATACTAACTGATAGGGCTCTATTGCGCGCTCTCATCAACTCCTATGTGCCACTTCTGATTCTTATAATATTGTTGATTTACGCACAAGAGGCATTATGAATTTCTTCATTATCAGAAAGCAGACAAGTACATAAGAGCGCTAGTCAGGAGCTCTCCTAACATTACTGCGTGCGCTGTTGATATCGAGATGTTTCTTAGTGTCATGTGTTTGCTTTATGACGTGTACTACCACTTACTTGAACATGAACAGACAACGAGTCGCATGCGATTTCTCTGACAACAGCATAGGTAGAGTGTGTATAACCACACGGTGTGGTAGCTCCTAGCGTGGCGAGTCACTAGTCATGATAGAGTAGATGCGACATGTAGATACAAACTATTAGTGACTGTTGTCTTCTCCGCATCGGATATGATATATTACACTATACCATCTCATCAAATAAATAGAGTCTCTGATGATGGCTGCACTTGTACTTAGATTCATCTTAGGTGTCTGATATGCTGATATCTTAGAGACTGATGAAATAGAATGCTAGGTTACTCTGTATTAGGAAGCTTAGGCTCCATAGTCTAGAGATCCCAGTTAGACATAGAGACTCCCGTCGTAATGAGAGCTACAACGACTTTACGTGCTTCTTATAATTGCTAACTCTCTACCTTCAGCGATATCCGAACAATCCTCAGTCTCAGCTTAGATATGTCGGCTTCGCGATACCATACGTGCTGTAAGTCGCCACTATCTCCGTGAGCAACGAGTATTGTCTCTACTTCTTTCCGTATGAGACTCGTCGATGGGAGAGATCTTGTCCTAGATCTTTCTCTCCTGTAAACGCGCAGAGATTGAATTAACCGCTCCTATCGCCTGTACAGGCGATACTCACTTGGAATAAGTGCGTCACTAGGTGCGGAATAGTTCTAGCCACGCTACGGGATGGTTCGACCACTACGCAAAGTTTTTTCAATTATGTCCATGTTTTAACTATGGCTACGTTGCACATGAGATGTGAACAGGGCCTTGGTGTAAGATCGAACCAGTCTACTACTCCGACGCTGAGCCTAGTGGACAGCTAGACCTTGTCGATCATGTCTTTAGAACACACTACCATAATTTACATCTAATTACTCATTCAGATTGCTCTAATTATACTCATTTGTCCTAGAGGCGAAGTATTCCCCGAGAATTGTCAATCAGAAAGTTAATATTCTTATCAAAAGTTCGTAGATGTATCTACCTCAGATAGATGTCTAAGGAAATACAAAAAGAACACAGTCTTAGATAAGCGCCAAACTATTGACTCTTATCTCGAGACTGTGCCAGTGACAACTAAATGAGTTTACAAATACATTGCCCATGCCGACCATAACCACAGACACTACTACTGAACAGATCCTCTTACTGTCCAAATATAATTTATTCATATAAGTGGACTTTGTCTTGTCTCTCAGAAAGCAGGTAGATCGGTCAGTATATGAGAGTGATTATTTGATTCTCTATGCTGTTCCTCTAGTACATTGGCTCATCTCACTCAAAGCTTATACTAAGTCCTCGCTCTAAAGAGAGTTTGCTATAGCAGAACTACGGTCGAGCTTTGTATTACTGCGAGGGAGAGCACATCATAAAGTTCATGTGAGAGTCTTCATGGAGATTACTCTTTAGCGCTTCAGCCTTAAACACAGCCATGCAGTCCGTCTATCCTACCTTCAGTTGAGTTCTCTTGAGCTAAATCACCACGCGACCCATTCGAATTAATCCAGACATTGTGCCACTAACGCTAACCTAAATAGCTCTCTCTCTCGTTTTTGTCTACGTCAGAATAATATCTACATATGATATGCTCACCAACGCACCTTGCATACGAGTCTCTTTTTCATACCTAAGCCTTTGTACGACCAATTTCGCTTTTATCCTTTAATCCTTGTGCTGTCAGGGACCTAACGACTATACACGGATTCGACAGCAAACATCAGTCCATTCGTTCACTACCTCTCGTCGAGTCGGCGGGTCAAATCGCGACTGCACAATGCCCTGAAATTCCGCCGACTCGTTCCGCTTGCCTTACCCTATCATCTCTTTCAGATCTTTCTTCATCTAACTTACTAGTCTATATCAGTGCATTCATCATTATTCAAAGTATATACATTCTGCACTTCTCTTCCCCATACCATTTCCGTACTACGTCTATTCGTTACCGTCCCTTTACCTCTACGTATCTCTCTATCACTTCTCTTACTTCGCTGTTCTCGGCGCAATATTTATAAATCCTCAATTAGACGACTTGTATCATTGTTCCCAATAACTGGGAAAGAATTTGAATGAGTATATCATGAATATAGGTGCATATGCGGTAACGATCTGCGGATAGTTGTATCTCGGTCAGTCAGTGTAGATCGAGGCTATAGAACGGCTATCGAGAAGTGAGTAGAGATGAGGTCTGTTGTGATCTTCTCAGACGAAAAGAGGAGATATGAGGTATAGCAGGAGTGAGTTTGATCGGAAGGATATTTTATAGAATAAAGTGATATTGCATGTGAGCAGAAGACATTGACGATATTTAATAGTAACCGGAGGAAATTGAGGAGGGATGGAGACATGATGGTGAGTGAGAGGAGCAGGATTTGTAAGTGCAATGTACCTGGACCAGTGTGGTCTTAATGACGTGATACATATATACTCTTAAATGTATCTACAATGGAGAGTCAAGAATGAGATCCACTTAATCCACGTGCTATAGATGAAGTTTGTTGGAGAATACTGAAGCGTGAGAAAACCTCAAAGAGCTTACTAAGACAAATAAAGTTAACATGAGACTAAGATGCTCAGTAGTAAGATTATAGTTTTACTATAGTTAACAGGAGGCTGGTATAATGAACTCTAGGACATCCCTTAAAGACAGGTAACGACAAAATATATATTGTGAGAGATTAAAAAAGTGGATTCGTTTTAACACTGAGTTTGGAGTTGCTATCAAAATAACATGAACTCCTGAGATATCATCTTTAGACTAGCACGGATATGTAGCGGAAACCATGTGAACTAATACTAAACGAGAAGGATAAAGTTATGAGTGAGATATATAAAATACTACAAATCAGGTCGTAGATAGAGTGAGATTATATTATAGAACTATATGATTGGTGAAAAGGATAAGAGAGACATGAATATAATGAGAAAGAAGTTAATATAGAGAAGATATAGGTGTGTAAAGAAGATGAACATCAGAAGTATGAGGCATATATATATATATATATATATACTATATATATATGTGGTGATATATACGATATTTATGAGAGGTATAGGTGGGTGACATACTATACGATATGAGAGTGTATGGATGCACTGCTCAGCGTGTTGTGCAAGAAAAAAAATCGCCATGTTCTAAAAAAAAAAGAATAAAGGAAAAGAAAAAACACACAAAAAAGAAAGAGACAGAAAAAAAAAACAAAGGAGCAGAAATTACAAGAACCAGAGATCTATATATTTACAAGAAATCGTAGAAGAAGAGAACATACAATCATTGAGACATACAGAGACTGTCCAGCGCACCAAATACAGAGAGAGGCGCGAGGAGTATATACGCCAAAGAATAATAGGCAGTTCAGGAGAACAGTAGTCTGCGAGAGAACTAAGTCGCATTTAGACTGAGAGCTGAAACAACAGATTACTTATGATGCAACCTTCTGCTTGCGCGTCAAAGAGGCAGAGTGATTATCACGTGAAAGTCGATTTATACGCCCTGAGCGCGTATCTCATCTGTCCGTTGTTAGCTATAGGTGTCTGATAAGGTCACGTCAATACGAGTTCAACTACTACTCTGTGATATAGTCGATATGTGGGCTCAAACCCCCACTAACGTATTCTTCGTACAGTTAGGTTGCAAGTATATATATATAATATATATATAATTATATAAGTATTCAACCATTATTATTATATATTATATATATATATATTATATAATATATATATATATATATATATATATATATTATATATATTATATATATATATATATATATGAAATTATACAGAATGTATTAAAAATCAAATAGTAATTAGTATATTATATTATATAAATAAAAATGTTAATCTGTGCAGAATTAATTCCCCTAATTCTCTATTCTAATGACTTTTAATGGAATAACCAAAACATATTATATATACTATATATAGATATATATATATAATATATAATTGGTATAACAACATACTCACTATCTAAACTACAAGATAAATAACTCTCAATCAACTACTAAATATGTATTCTCACATCATTTCTAATATAAATCAATGTTATCATCTTAGATATGCTATCATTATACTCATTATTTAATATTATTATCTTAAATAAATTATCTAATTAGAGAGTCACCTTATAACCACATCAAAAATATATTATTGATATACTTAAATAATTTAGGGAAGGGGTCTTACGTATATAATATATATATATATATATAACTATATATATATATATATCTATATATATATATATATATAATATACTAATATAATATATAATATATATATATATATATATAATAATATATAATTATATTTTATTTTATATATTAATTATATAATTTTATTATATTATATATATATATATATATTATATATAATAATATATATTAATAATATATTATATAATATATATATATATATATATATATAGAGTATACGTGTTATTTCTATATATATATATATATATATATATTAGATATAATGATATCAATTTTTTAACCGTTACGGAGAACTGCTATCGAGAAGGATTTTCTTTTCCCTCCACTTCTACCTGTGCAATTCTCTCCTCCGTTTCCGCGGAGAACACAACAACTGCAGCTTTATGATTGCTCTTTCGTGGATGTAGTTTGTTTGTCGCTTTGTATGATTTTGCGGAGTCGGTTTTTTGTTTGTTACTTACGCCCGCGATACACACACTATTTTCTGTGGATATTATTGTACATACTTGTGCACACACACATACATACATACATATATTGTGCATATATATTATAAAAAAAATTTATAACATATACACTACGTACATATGTATATATATTATGTGCACAGTATTAGGAACAAAATAATCGGTTAAAACAAAAGAAAAATAACAAGAGTCTATTCACACTTCTCTGTTTCTTGCTTCTTTCGTTCTGTTCTTACAAACAAACTTTTACGTCTCATGTATTGATTCTCTCTTGATCATACGGTTAGTCGTGTTTACATGCATCCACTCAAAAAGAATACTGGTTATCTTATGTTCATTAATAGAGTATTACGTATTTAATAATAATTAAATTATCTAATTAATATTGATTAATTAAATTAAAGAAAATATATATTGGGGGAAGGTAAAGGTGATTACACAAAATTTCTTGACCCTATTTTTTCCTATTTTCCCCAAATTGAAATTTATATTTTCTTGATTTTCTGTAGTGTCAATCTTCTATGATATTTTGATTCTTAGTTAAAAGTATATTTTAACCTACTTCTGGATTCTTTGCTTCTGTAAAAGTTGATTCTTACAGTCGCTACTGGAGGTTCTTTCCTTTTTTCCTGGTTTCCTATGGCTTTTCGGGCTTCGGGATGAGTTTTGAAGACGCTCATATGCAGTATTTTTATCTTTGGGACTTTTGAAAATATAATTATTCTATCTGTGTAGTAATACCTAGTTCCGTTTTTACTATTATAAATTTGCTTATGATTTCACCCCTAATTTTTAATGGTAATTCACGGCTTAATTGAGATATTAAAATAGTTACTTAGAAACAATAACAGTTGATTTCTTCGTAGTGGTGGCCTCTTCGACGGCCTTCCTGATAGCAATGGCTTATTTTGTCGCCAATTTGTCTGAAATTGGCTTATTTTTGATTTATCAGAAGATTCCTTCGCCCCCTTTATTCTGGTAACAAGGATCGCCAATTTGTCTGAAATTGGCTTATTTTTGATTTATCAGAAGATTCCTTCGCCTCCTTTTTATTTATCCTGAAAGCAGCTGGTCGCCAATTTGTCTGATATTTTATTTTTGTTGTGCTCTTTACGATTTACTCTTGCGATTTATATTGTGGATAAGGACTTAGTAGATGCATAGACACAGAGTTGTCTGATGCTAGTCGGATGCTCAAGCTCCTGGGTGCAGCGCACCTTGAATGGAGAGGTTTATTTCAGTAAACACTATTGGATAATTCTTGCTGAGTTTCGTCTCTCTCTAGCATATTCACTTCGTGTTTAAGAACTCCCCGTTGTGCCTCACACAACGACACGGCTACATAAAGAGACATTTTAATATTGACCAAATTAAAAGATATAATGAAATGAGTCTATGCAGTAATTGTTCAAGTACTAAACATACTCAATCAATAAGGTTTTAAATTAGATGGAAAAAAGGTAAATCATAAAGCCATTTCGTTTATATCTTATTAAGTAAAAATACACAGAACTTTTTGGTTATACACAGAATTATTGATAATTGTAATTAATATCAAATTAACGCCCTACCAATAAATACTCATATCATTTCCCTCGTATAACAATTTAGAGGAAACCGAGGAATAAAAAAACTACAACAGAAAAAAGTAATATAAAAACAATTCTAGACCTTTATATCTTTAGGCTGTAAAAAATATAGGTGGCTTACATTATTTATTATATTATTATTATTATTATTATATTATTATTATTAGTTATTATTATTATTATTATTATTATTATTATTATTAATTATTATTATTATTATCTATTATTATCTATTATTATTATTATTATAACACATTTAAATAGTACACAAGTTAATGTTATAAATAATAAAAGTGAATAGATTTGTTTTGTTGACATAGATCTGGTCTAGACTACATTGCGACTAATGATATGAACTCGCCCGTATTAGTTTTCTGGAAAGGAAACATTCATGAAATATCGGGGCACCACAGAAATTAAGTAGAAAT
>JABUQX010124362.1:0-2500 GCA_015478945.1 Trachelipus rathkii | reverse complement strand
TGGGAAGGTGAATCAACCATGCTTTGGTACGAGTAGAAATGCCTCTGTGCTCATCGATCCTCACGTGGAATTGACGTAAGGTACTGCCAATGTAGATAGCATTACAGCTATCACAAGTAAATTTATAAATTATTGAGGATCGAAGAGCTGCAGGGACATGATCCTTATGGTTGCAAAATGAAGAGATCATGGACGAAGTTGTGAATACTAGATTAACGTTCAATTGGGGAAAATAGCACTGCAAAAGGGAGGATAGTTCCTTACGAAGTTTCACGAAAATATGTTCATAAAAAGGTAATTTTATATACAAACTGCATTTCAAAGCTGAATACGTTAGAGGTTTGGGTGTGGAACGAGAGTTCAAAAATCTTTTTTATATATTTATTTACTAATGAAACGGGGTAACAATTATCTTTAAAAAAAATTTAAGAGAAAATTAAATTCTTCATGCATGAGTCGGAAATTAGAACTAAGATGATAGGCTCTATATATTAGAGTTTTAATACTGTTGCATTTATATATAAGTGGAGTATGACTAAAGAAGTTTAAACCTTGACCTGAAAAAGTCTTTTTACGATAAACATTTATGGTAAAATTTACATCTGTTTTTTTAATTAACATATCCAAAAATGGTATGGTGCCGTTAACTTCTTCTTCTTTTGTAAAATTAATATTATTTAATTGTGCGTTTAAATAATTAAAAAAAGGGAGTATTTCATTTCTGTTTGAAAAAAGTAAAAATGTGTCGTCCATGAATCTTTTATAATGAACTGGTCTAAAGGAGGGGGGACATTTCTGTAACCAAATCTTTTCATAATGACTTAGGTATGAATTGGCAAGGGTGGCACTAAGTGGAGAACCCATAGCTAAGGAATCAGTTTGTTGGTATAATTTATTGTTAAAAAAGAAATACGTATCCTGGGTAGCTAAATTCAGTAAAGTTTTAAATTCAGACCTGGTGAAGCCATGAAATTCGCTATTTAAATGAAAAATATCTTCCAATAGAAATTCAATTGCGTCTTTTACAGGAATATTTGTATACAAGGACTCTATATCAAAACTTGTCATAAAAAAATCTTTCAAATTAATGCCTAAAAGCCAGTTTTTAAAGGTGTAGGAATTTTTTATTATGTAATCATTGGTGGCAAAGGGGGTCAAAAGAGGTACTAGGAATTTTGCTAATCTATAGTTATGAGTATTAAAGGCAGCCAAGATGGGGCGGATGGGGATATTAACTTTATGTATCTTAGGTAGTCCATATAAGATGACCTGGGCGAACGAGCCACGCAGAGTACAATTCAGCCAAATAATGTTGTATATCCATCACTTATATTAAGCTATTCATACCAATTTTACGTAGAAAACCGCGTTAATTTTTCTTCTTTTAGATTATAAAGGACAAAATTAATGTAGGTCTTTAATTCAAAATAATTAGGTAATAGTAATTATTGGTATTGTGTCATGAAATGATATCAAGAACTTTTATCAATAATATTATCAAATCAGCCGTTCTATCACGTAAGAGTAGTATCAGTACGCCCAAACCTTTATTACCGCGTCATTCTGCAAATAATTATGTTGAAAGATTCATTCTTGATTTGATCTTTTAATGTAATTATATCGTGCCTTGAATTAAGTACTGCAAAAAATTTTTGAACGGTTAAATTATAAAATTAAAATCTTCTGGTAGCTAAAGTTCATTCATTAAGGGTATTTACTCGTGTTTAAAATCGGAAGTATATATAAGGTTCATATTTAATTCTTCAGAATAAACAAAATCAATACTTTTCATAATATATATTATATAATATATATATATATATAACATATTATAAATATAAAAATGACTATATATAATATGCATATATAAGCGGCTTAATAATAATTATATTTATAATATAGTCATATAGCGTAATAAACATAGCGTTAACTAGCATAAAATAAATTCAAAGCCTAAATCCCTAAAAGTCTTACCTTATATTCATTAGTTGTTTAAGACCTTAGTATGAATATACATATTTATTAAATAATCAGTATAATATTCATTATCTAGAGTTCAGATACCTTGAAGTAGTATAATTTCATTTCTATATATGTATATATATTCAGAGCCTTAACTTATTATTATTCATGACGCTGATTTCTACTATAATTAGTATAGTTATTCAAGCGTAATACTACCATATACTTACAAGTATTAGTATATAATTACCTTTATATATATAGTAGTAATTATAACATAACAGTGATCTAAAAAGTTTAAATACTGCCTTCATACTTAAATCCTATAATGCTATAGCTAACCTATTTGAAATTGTATATCGCAGTATATCATCTAATTTCTAATTTCTTTAGTTTCCTATACTATATACAGATATCTTCTATATTATAAATATCTAAACACACCTAAATTATCTATAATAACCGTTACACTTCACCTCATATTAATATCATTCGTCTATTGCTAATAAGACGTTTAGAAAATTCTTCTCTCTCCTCT
>JABUQX010124361.1:0-30683 GCA_015478945.1 Trachelipus rathkii | reverse complement strand
ATACGAATTCTTACGAAAAATAACGTTAAAACTTAAACTTTTAAAATAAACTAAAATTTAATATTATTTGAGTTTTAGGTTCATATAAATAAAAAATACAATAAAAAATCGTTTCAAAAATGAAAATTCATTTCATGATTGGCAAGCTATTTAAATTATTATTTATTAATTTTTCTTTGGTCCTTTAAATTAATAATCTAAATTATAATTAAATTTATATTATAATTAAGGCACAAAGAAAGTAATTACAAGAGTATATGGAAAATATTGCTATAAATCACAAATCCCACTTAAATAACTCCATTTCTTTTAAGAAAAAAAAGGGAGAGGAGGAACCCACAAATTTTTACTCAGGGGCCTCTAGGGAGGACCAACAAGGCCATATATTAATATATATATAATATTATAACATATATATATATATATATACTATATATATATATATACGATATATATATATATATAATATATATATATATATATATATATATATATATTATAAATATATATATAATATAAATAGTATATGATATATAAATATATATATATATATATATCATATATATATATAATATATATATATATAATATATATATAACTATATACTTATAACTAGTAAACTATTTCTTATATATAGTTCATTTATAATATATATACATATATATAATATATATATATAAAGAGCGCATTTTTTAGCTCAAAAAATGATAAAAAAACATAAATTTAAAATGGCACAAAAACGGCAAGATTCTGTCTTCGAATACGAAAAAAAAACCAAAGTAAAAAAACAAAATATAGGGAAAATTTTTTCAAATTTATAACTGACCTTTGACCTGACTCTTTCAAGCGCTCCAAAATAAATATATATAATATATATAATATACTATACTATATATATATAATATATATATATATATAATGATATAATTTATTTATATAGTTTTATATATTATAATGTATATATTTAATATATAATTTATGTATATTATTTATACATGTATATATATATATATATATAATATATATATGACTGCAAAAAACTTTTCAACTTTTCAACTTTTTTTTTTTTTATTTTGTTTTTTTTCTTTTATTTTTATCTAAAGTAATTTAAATACAAAGTTTTGTTACAGCAGTGCTAAAATACTTTTTTTGGTAGATTTTAAAATCAATTAAGCCAGATTTATCTTTTGTATGATTCATCATTCTATGGATAAAAAGAAAAATATATTCTAAAATCATTTATTCTCTTATTTTCAAAAATCGGAAAAAATATTTTCATACTGATTCCCGATTTTAAATTTTATTGCGGCTTGGTAATTCGGCGTGGTATTACTCTAATTTCGTGGACGAGTCCTTTCTGGAATTTGTGATAGAATAACCACCACTCCTGTACATCAAACACTAACATAACAGCATAATCGAATAACCCACCACAAGTGGTATAATCGTATCTTGCGCAACACACACCACAAGCAAGAAAACTTCGGACTATGTCATCGTGGACTTTCTTATATTTCAAAACCATCTGAACATATGATAAATCGCATCAATAGTAGTTTCATAACTTCTAGTATTATATATGAAAAGGATAATAGGTTAGGACATATGAAATAGGGGTATATAAGGGGCCAGGACTATATACTCCATTCACCATAAACTACCCTTAATTCCCCAGTCCCTCCTTCATAACCAAAACTTCATGCGTTAAGCTGGCACAAAAAAGGAATTTCACTTATCCCATCGGACTCATATTTTAACTAATTAATGGTTCCAGTTATTCTAACTTAGCTCGAGTAGGAATTTATACTAATTGGATCGACTTTAAAACTGATCTTTTTAAATACAGGCTCCCTACTTCCGGTATTGTTATATATAAATACTAGTTGACTTCCAAACCTCTACTAGCCACCCATTATATATGGGTATGAGTTGGACTCTTGATTACACTTCATTCACCAAATCAAGATACTTTAATTAATAAGGTAATTCCTGTCTTATACCTCCCTTACTTTGTTCCCTCGCTTGTGCTGATAAATGAAACCCTAATTAAACACAGTGGACTCATAACTAATAATAAATAAATCAATAATAATCCTACCTAATTTAATAGAAACTGTTTAATTTAGAAAATATCAACAACATCTTCTTCACTTAGTATTTAATAATTTAATCCTTTGCTCCACATTCCCTTAATAATTGGGAAATAATCGTATATATTTACCTGAGATCAATAATATTCACATCCGCATATAAAATAATATTGAATTGAATTTAATATTCAGGCTCATAAGAGTGTGATCAAATTACCCTCAAATAATAAGCTATTAAAATTGAGCTTAGATTTTCCTAAAGAGACACCACTATTCCATAGCAAATTTAAACTCCAGAACTCAGCTCCGGTTATATCTTTTCTTGTTATCAGCAACAGCCCCGAAACTCTATATAAAGAATTGCTACAGCTGGTCATGTAAGTCGAAAGAAAGTGGGCCCTCTCATTTTATTATTCAAGAGCCACAAGACTCAAATAAAAATCCCTTCTTCTCCTTTAATAACCGATGGTTCAGGTTATGTCTGATGAAGCAACTTTTTGGTCTCCGATCTCTCCTAGAATTTACGGTTTTCAGTATATTCGAATTATGATTTCCAAAATAAATTCATCCAGGTCTTAGCGGGAGGTAGGTTCTTGCCATAATCTCTCGCAGTTTACTGTAAGAATTTCTCTCTAGGCAAGTTAAGACCGACGGTCGGCAACCCCGTTATGCCACAGTAATGTGGTATGTGCCCAGGAAAAATGGATGTGCGCACAAGCCAACCGTGGGAATTTAGTGATCGAACCGGTGAGAAGAATTGGGAAACTCTACAAGCAATACAAAACGAAAGGACCGTAGCTTAAAAACTGTACCTACTCTCCAAACTATGGATTATTTTTTCGTAAAACCAAGTTTTTTACCCTCGCTTCGAAGAGACTTGTTGTTATCGAGATCTCGGCGAATTTAACGCCTCTAGTCAAACGCTTGGACCAAGTGAAAATTTCTTGGTTGTTCGGGTTCCCATAGTCGCGATTTGAAGGTGTAAGCAATGATTTTTATCCAAATCTTACTATTTATTAATGCTGACTATGTATTTAAACTCCACGAGACTCCCCTTCCTTTAGTGTGGAAAGTTACATCATTGAGAATCAATATATCTCCGGTACGAATTCTTACTAGAAAATACATCTGTTACGCTCCACCCACAAGTAAGACATCTCCTTGTGACCTCATTAAATAGGGCAAGCCTTGATATTAATCGGTTCATACTATCACAGCCTCTGAATCTGCCGATCTCTTGCTTCGGGGTAGCGGGTTGAAAAGGAATGACGGTTAGTCGTAACAAATTATGATGTGCCTTCGTTTTAAAGCCATAATAGTTCATGAGAGTGTCAGTCATTTTTAATCCACGCTTTACTACTTGAAAAGCCTTTTTCCCAAAATTAACAATGAGAGTAAAACTTTGGAGGAAAACTGAACTAGCCATGCATTTTTATACTTGAGCTTTCACAATAAGACTATATATCTCAGGTTTTCATTTACCAAATTTAAAACAAATTGTTTTATAAGTTGCAAAATTTCTAACAGTTTTGAAAAAATATAATAGTCGCGCGGTTACTCTACCTCGCGCACCATTCGAGTATCTAAGAGGTTTTGATTAAGAATCTATACCCAATATTTTTAACAAAAACCGTCTTTTACAATACACTACTGTGAAGAGTTCCCACAAGGCCAATACCATAGTATCAAACTGCACTGTATGAACCGCCACAGCATGTCAGCTTATATACAAAGAGAAACGGAATGCTCACTATTGAGTATCACAGATGCATTCGAGATTATACTTGTAAATATCATGCTCCGTCATATATTAAACAATGACAGGTTGTTATGAGAATAACTACAGTTACAGCCACGTTAAAGTTTTTTATTGAAACTGGAGTCTAGGTATTAAAAACAGAAATAATTCCACGTTACTGGTTCAATAGATATACATTTCCCTCCGGAATACACGCGCGTGGCTTTTCCCCAACGTTTCATGATTTTTTGGACTAGTCAAAAGCATAATAGAAGATGTTAATTTTACTCATATCCTCCCATAACTAAAGAAAATACAACAATCTGTTCGTGATATAAAGAATTTAGATCCGAAACATGGCGGATAGCCGAAAAAGTTAAAAACCTACAAATATCCCTTTCTACTGACCTGTCTCCATCAGAACTTGAGCGTTACCTTAATGCAGTTATTCTGTAAGATAGTAAGAGGGAAATTGAAAGATATATATAATAGTATATTAAACAGTGAATTGGGGAAAGAAAAGTGGTAGTTTCAAGAATATTAATATGTTGAAGAGCCCATGTTTATCTGGAGAGTCTGCCAAAAGCTATTTTATTTCAAACTTTCCAGTGTTATAGGTACTTTATCGCTAAAAAAAATATATATCTAGTATTACGATATACACTGTCGTTGGGACCCCCCAAATATAAAATAAAAGAGAGTTTATATAAAACCATGATATCCGGGAATGCCTTCTCAACTGTGTTGGGATGGTTCTTGGCTCGGTCTCTCTTTTGACCGTTGCCCAGAAAAAGACGCTATGTTCATGCGGGAACACAACGTGAAGTAATGTCAGTGGGATAAAACTAACAAAGGGTAGGATTCCCACTCTGCTTTTATTAAAAATACATCCATTGTATCTTGTTAAGCTTTTATTTGTATTAATTTCGCGTTGGACAACGGTCTCCCTCTTTTCAATATATATAAAATAGTCTTTTGTCAAAAAGGGACGCAAAGATCCCATTTTTGCCAAGTTTACTCTAGGTATGTATACTCTTCTATTCTTATATGTCACGCATTTTTTACTCTTGGTAACAATGAAGTAGTCGATTACCGCAGAGTATTAGTATATAGTATAATAGTTTATATTTTATAAAATTGAACTAACTATTAAATTTTTAACCAATTTTTTCACTTCTTATGGTACCTCTATTTTCCAACTACTGTCAATTTCTCATATGTTCGTAAGTATTGACTTATTGCATAAAACATTAAGCCCTAGGTATATATAGCTCAATTAGGTACTGCTCCTTTCTCTGATAAA
This sequence comes from Trachelipus rathkii, assembly GCA_015478945.1. Lineage (NCBI taxonomy): Eukaryota > Metazoa > Arthropoda > Malacostraca > Isopoda > Trachelipodidae > Trachelipus > Trachelipus rathkii. The sequence continues at coordinate 25,552 of JABUQX010124361.1, read as the reverse complement.
CTATTAGGCAATACTATCACTAAACTTTAGCATAGTTTTGAAGCATTATATTTCACTATATGTGAAATTTTGCTATGTGAACTCTCCAATATTATTTTCCGAAGAAACCCCCTTAAATCACAAAATTTATGGTTCTACTCTCACCAACAAAAATTCGAGCTTCAGCTAATAGTGCTTAAGTTTAAGGAAAAAATAAAACAGGTTGATTGATTATCGCGCAAAGATAATATATAATCTGATCCAAAATACATTCCATTCCCACCATTGTCATACTGCATCTTTAGCATATTTTTCAACGCGAAATCACCGTCATACCATTAAGGCTGATTTGTATAATCGGACTCCATTCCGTTAAATCTTGCATCAGACATAGTAGGATTCGATAAGTGTCTATAAGGGCTGACACTCCACTTAGAAGAGTGACCGATCTCTTGATCATATGCCAACCAGCATATCTAAACCAAGCGAACCTACAAAACGAGCAAACTTGTACATACGCACTCCCTTGATCCTGTTTACCCCGTCATCTCTGCCTGCGGAAAAAAATCTTGAGTGATAGGGCAAAAACAAAAGACGGTGTAGCATAGCCTTCTCGCAAATCCCCTTTTTACTGTCTTTTCACACGTAAGGCTCCTATTACCTCCTGCATCGAAACTGGCGTATGTATGGCTCTGTTCCTGCAGAATAATGGTGGTCAGTCCTCGCAGCAAACACAATACTCCCTACACCTGTTACGAGTTCCCACCCAAAACGAGCGCATCCGTATCTCCACTGAAGTTTATCGATTCGGTCCCCCATAGTGAGCCTTGAAGTTGAATCTAATGTGAGGCCATTCTCTCTTCGAAGGGAATACATCACTGTGTTACAGTTATCTCGATTTTTCAAACCCCAATACGTCTAGCTCTGAACATCCGATTCTGCAGCGATATAAGGTACGCTCAGAAATCCTAATTAATCACTGTGCCATTTGCAAAAAGACGGTGTCTCATAACATCTTTTAATTTCCTCAACTAATTTCCTTTTATCAAAAAGGTGTTGCTGCCTTTCTCTTTTGTCGAAAGTGGATTACATAACACCTTTAGGCTATTCCCCTCTCCTTACATTTGAGCTTGGCTCTAGACATCTCTCTCAAATCTAGCCCATCCTGTCTGCCCTGTTAATTATAAAAAGCCATCATTCTCTGTCTTCATGCCGCAGTTCACGATGAATTTTTACATCCTCAGTGTTAACTGGGGGTGGAGTGAAAACCGTGCCTTCATATAAAATACAGGACAGTGTGGGCTTCTGCGTCTTTCCTGACCGCAAACTCTCCCCATACCCTTCCCCCTTATGTTTCAATTTTTACAGCAGATGTATAACGGTCAATATATATGTAATTGGCCTCTTTTTTCTCAATTCTAATCCTTTAAACCAATGATCACTACATAATGTCGTTTAATTCAGATTCGCTTAGCGCGCTACAAGCGCTTATAACCCCTTAGGAGCAAACACAATGCGTGTATATCAGCTGATAACAACAATTTCGTATCGACTTTCTCCACTCCCCGTAAGAATTACCAAATTATTATATGTTTAATATACCCTCTCATGTAGGGGTAAACTGGCAAATTGAAAATCTAGGCTGACTAAGAGAGGCCAAATTTGAGGCCGTCCACTCCTCTTCTCGAGTTGTTCCAGGCTTACCTCTACCGAATGCCATTCGGACATAGTGCCGCCTCCTCAATGATTTACTATCACTGCTCTCTCGACGGGGCTTTTGATCTGTTGCGGCATGATAGTGACTGGTAACGTAAGTGAATCGGTACTCTGAAGGGGTGAAAGGATAAAATACCAGATATAACAATAAAGCCTTGAACACGTGTGAAGTTTTGTACTTTCCTTCACACATGAACGAAAGCGCTTACATGATATTAGGTTGTACCACTTTTTGACACGCCTCCGTGTATTGGCCTAACCACTAATATCTACTCACAGTCACTAATATGCACGAGACCACTCTCCTCATTTTTGCAAATTATTGCTCCGATCGCCACACCCTCGCAAATCTGTTCATTCATATCTTCAAGATTTGTCCCTATCAATGGGACCCTATTCGCTGTGTTATTTTCCCTCTTTACTTTTATCAGGTCCATAACAACCTTAAAAAGATTATCCATTATCTCTTATTCTGATTCTTTCCCACCTATTAGCAGTAACACTATTTCTTGTTTAATCTTTCAAGAAGGAATTATTTCTTTTATTAGCATAATTTGATTTTGTGTTATGTAATCTTAAGGGACTATTATTAATCTACAAAGGATTAAAATTTGTTTTAGGTTTTTTACTATTAATTTTTGACTGGTACATGAATATTCATAATTCACTAATCAAAATCTTTCTTATGCACATATGAAACATGTATATAATGACCAGGCGCCCTCCCATTGGTGCTGATTTTTCAGCCTCAGTTTGTGGCCGCGTTCATTTGAGTGGAGCCGTGGTGCAGTCCTTTGTACACAAACTTCAAAAAAAAAAAAAAAATTTAATATATGTATATTTAATATATATTAAATATATATAGTAATAATTATATAATATATATATATTAAATATATATATATATATACTATTCATATATATATATTAATATTATTATTATATTATATATAATATAATAATATAAAATTATTTATATATAATATATAAAAAGAGCGGGTTGAAAGTAAACGTAGATAAGAGTAAGGTGTAAGGTTTGATGAGTGAGGACAGTCCTCAGTGATGGGAAGTTATGTTAGATGTGATGAGCAGCTGGAAAAGTGTCCGTGAGTTTAAATATTTTAGGGTATGTATGTATGGCTTATAGAGAATATATAAGCGGGAGCTAGGGATAACGGTAATAGATGGGGTTATGTAGAGTTGAAAAGTTGTTGAATGGCAGGTTAAAGGTTGCTGGTTGTAGCAATTAATATACGTTGGTGAATTTAAAGGGAGCTTAAGCTTGAGTGCGCTTAGCGTCTTAACATGAGTAGGTATGTTGTTCTCTGATGTAATGTATATGAGTAGACATTATGGTTCTGGAATAAGAAAAATATAGATTCATAAAGTTCAATTGTGTCAGTTAATGGACATCTATGGCGCATGCTAGGCTGTGAGAGAAGATGATAAAAATGATGGAATAATAATGGAACGTATTATGAGAGTTATTGTGTGGTGTGAACGAAAGGGGAAATGTATGAGAAAATAAATGACAAGTACGTTGAAGATTGGTTTGGCTATCATGTTTTAAGGAAAGGATGAATGAGATAGTCCCGTTATGTTTAAAAAGTGATCGGATGTATTAGTGGCGGAAGTGTGTGTAGGAATATCTCCGAATCCGTGAGCTGTGAGACCTGAAGAAAATAAGCTTGAATTGAGTTCCGCTAGTGAACGGGAATGTTCTGAGGAGAGAAATGTTATTGTAGTGATATGTAAGTGAAAGGACGACTAAATGATTATAGAGTAATTAATTGTGGAAAGATATGTTGAGATGTTTGGTCATGCTGGAAAGGATGGAATAGATAGTCGGTTTGGTGATTTAATAGCGGTAAATGTTATAGTGGACTGGAGTAGATATGCGTTAGAACGACCGGCTGGGTTGATGAGACATAGTAAGAAAAAGTGGATTGCAGCAGTGGAACGAATGTCTGAAGGAGAGAAATGTGAGTTTTGCAGAGGTCTGAGAGAATAAAGGTTGCCTTATGATACATTAATGTGGGAAATTAAAGTTTAGTTTTCTGATTTTTCTTTGTTTTTTTATATTTCGTTATTTAATTTAAATAGCAGATTCCAAATATGTTTTTTAGTGTATTTCTCTTTAGTGAGCATCGTGACCGTTTTTGTGTTAAACGACGAGACAGAAGTCTATTTTACCACAATACAAAATGAGGAAAGATGACAATAAAATAACTTCTGCCGTCGTAAACACAAAAAACGGTTCGATGCTTTAGTAAGGAAAAAACAAAGCATATTTGCGAATCTGCCATAAAAAAACTGAATAAAAAACTAATTAAAAAAAATCGGTAAAGAAAGGAAAAAAAAAATTTTTTTTGTAAACAATACACTAAACAGGTGGTGTGAAGATGCCCAATTAATTAATTCCTGCGTCTACGTAACAACAAATAAAAACGTGTACGATGCCCAGAAAGGTTTAATATTATACCTGAATACTATAGCAAAAATACCTGAATAAAAATAGACAATACAGGGGTAGGAAGCTCCTTCCCTGGAAGGAAGCGACGGAAGCTAAGAATGACGAATGAAGGGGAATCCTGCTTAGAAATAGAATGAAGTTAGGTGATAGGTTGCTTTTGTGTAACTTGATGAAATGGATGTGAGGGGGAGCTGCGGAAAGAACACTTTCGAGAATCTGCACAATAGGAACAGTATGATGAGTGTTAGTGAATGCTGTGTCGGTTTTTGTGTGCCAGGGAAGGAAATAGCGTATTTTGGGATGAGGGATTTCATAGTAAGGAGAGATGTAACGCTAGGTGAGGAAAGATTGACGAAATGGTAAATTGCAGGTATAGATCGACAATTATAGTGAAAATGATCAAAGGCGGGAGCGACTGATGGTGATTGTTGCGTTTGAAGTTGGCTGTAATAAAGCTGTTTCTAATGGAGGGTATAGTTCCCAGTGATTGGAGGGAGGAGCCCTGGTAATAGTACCCTTAATAAGGGTAAGGGAGATAAAGGGAATTGTAGAAAATATAGGGGAATAGGTTTATTGAGTTCTGTAGGAAAGATATATTGGCTGGTATTATTGTTGAAAGCCAGGTGCGTCGAAGTGCAGCTGAGGGAACTGGTTGGTGAGAAGACCAAGGTGCGTTTTAGCGATGGTAGGAGGATGTTGTGGACTCAAATCTGTACATTGAAACAAACTGATTGAGAAATGAGGGAGAAGAAGACATAAATTATATCTTAGGTTTTATGGATTTACAACAGGCGTAGCATGATAGAGTTCAGTTAGGAAAGCTTTATGCATATTAGTGCATATAATAGTCGTTATGGTGGTAGGCTTTCGGAATGGAATCAACAAAGTATGTATGACAGATAGTGAAGCGTGGGTAAGAAAAATTTGGGTCGAATCTGGTGACTTGGCTTTTAGGATTAAAGCGGAGTGTGAGGACAGGGTTGTTTATGCTCCTTCGTTATTCAATGTGATATATGGATGGGGTTAGAAGAATTCGAGGTTGGGAGATGCAGAAATCGGTGTCCGATTAGAAATGATGGAGAATGGAGAGGAGCTGGAGGGTGCCCTTACCTATTTATATGCGGATGATTTAGGTTTGTGTGGCGAATCTGGAAGAGAGTTTGAGAGAGATTTGGTGGTAGAGAATTTGGCAGGATATGTAAAAGGAGTGGGTTGAAAGTAAACGTAGATAAGCGTAAGGTTATGTTTGTGAGTGACGACAGTCCTCGGAGTGTGAAGTTATGTTAGATCATGAGCAGCTGGAGCAAGTGTCTTGAGTTATAAACTTCTTTTAGGGTATGTGATATGGATAGAAGGAACGGATGATGCAGAAGTGTCGTAGGAAAGTTGTGAATTTGCACGAAGGTTGGGTGGTGCAATTAAATGCTTGGTGAATGTAAGGGACTAAGTCTTGAGTCGCCACTAGAGTTCTTAACGATGAGGGTATGTTGTACCGTGTCTTACTTGTATCGGTAGTTGAACTACTTGTCTGGAATGAGATATCGACCTAAAAGCTTTCAATGTGTTCAGCAAGATAGGACAATCTAGGGGCATGCTAGGGTGTGAAAATTTAATAATACGGTGCAGGATCATGAATATTAGAGAGTGGTACCTATTGTGTGTGAGAAGGTAAATTGACGCAGAATCAAATTGAAAGTATGTGAGCGTGGTTTGGTCAATGGTGGGGAAAGGATGAATGATAGACCCGGTTGGTTTAAGCGGACTGTATAGTGCGAGAGAGTTGTTGGGCAACCGACTTGGCGGGAGACCGAAGAGAGAAGTGGATTGCAGTCCCGAGTGGACAGAATGTCTGAAAGGAGAGAAATGTGGGAGTTTGGCAGCAGCGAGAATAAAGGTCTGCTGATAGAGAGAATGGCGGGTGGTTTTGTAGGGGCATAGCGTGGGGCCCACCTGAGGCCAGGCGGATGAACCCCTACGATTTGAACGACATTTACCATACGTGAGGGTCCCCGTTGCCCGAGTCCCATATGCCTTCCATAGGGTTGGATTTTTCTGTCTGGACGAGCTCTCAGCTATTAATTGGTACAGAGGCGGCGGGTAAGGCTGGGCTTTCTTTATCGACGTTTGTCATGTTCTCCTACTGGTTTTCTTTTCCGATGCTTGACAAGCCACCTTACCCCGCAATCTTGGGGCAAAAGAGGAAGTGAAGAAAAGAAGAATATATTTAATATATAATATTATATATATATATATATAATATTTTATTAATAATATAAACTTATATATATTATATAGTATATATATATATATATATATATATATATATATAATATTAATATATATATAATACCGGCATATATATAAAGCGTATCCAAGTAAATAATAAATTTAATTTTCTGTGGAACCATAGGGACAACCCATAACTACTATAGTCATTATTTATTCATTTGAGAAGGCTCGGACAAGTAAAATTATTTTAAATTTTACTAAATTAACATTTATATAATTCATGAAAAACTTACCTATAATATCCGGTATTGTGAAGCCTTTTTCGAAATCTCTTAGGACGCCGCAAGAATTAAAAAAGAGCTCTTTGTGAAAACCTTTGGGGTGTTTTAGTGACTAAATAGTAAATAAAGTTGTGTTGTCGTTCTAGTAATACCATAACTATTACTATATATATATATATATATATACTATATATATATTATATATATATAATAATTATATAATATATATTATATATTATATACTATTATAATATAATAATATATATTATAATATATATTATATATTTTAAATATATATAATTTTTATTAAATATTATATAGATATTATATTATTATATACTTAATATATATATATATATATATATATATATTATATACTATATATATATATATAATATATATATATAATACTATATATATATATTAATCATATACATGTAAATTTATAGTATTATATATAGTAATAATATATAAAATATATATATTATGATAACATATATAAACTATACCAACCCTTATCTTCCACTCCTTTCCAATGACCAAACCATCTCAACTCAATACTATCATTTATTCTATCATTACCCCTTTCTTCACTCCACAACAGAAGCGCTCTATTTAAGTTCATTCCTCATTTTATTAATTCTTCTCACACTAGCTCATACTCCTAAGCGTTGTCCATTCGATCACTACTTGTTAACCTTTTTGTTCTATACTTTTATTCCAGCCATAGTCTCACTACTATACAATAACACAGCGGTAACAATTAAACCCTCGCATGTAGAGACCATATAGGCGCACATCACAAGCTTAGTCCCTATATACATTCACCAAGATTTAATGCACCAAGCCACCCTCTCCTTCCATTCACAACTTTCCTACTACACTTTAAATCATCCGTTCCTTTTTCTCCAATATACCCTAAGCTATTTAAACTCAAAGACACTTGTTCCAGGAACTGCTCACCTATCTCTAACATAAACGTTCACACTGAAGCGGACTGTCCTCACTTCACACATAACCTTACCTATTATCTAACGTTTACTTTTAAGCCCTCCTTTTACACTCAGGATGCCAAATCTCTTTCCAACTCCTCTCAAAACTCGCGTCACGATTCACCACACAGAACCAAAGTAATATAATATATTTAATATACTAATATATATTATATTTATAGAATATTATATATATAATATATATATATATATACATATATATAGAATTAATATATAAATATATATATATAATATATTATATATTATATATATTATATATATATATAATAACTATTATATACTTTCTCAATGGGATATTGCCTTATGGAATTACTTTTAAATTATTTTAAGAATAATTTTATATAATCATTACCCTTTAGAAACAAACACATTGCAATAGCAAATACTATCTGATCAATTACGAAATACTTTGATGACCCTATACCACCATAATTGCAACGTGCTGTAGGTCAAACCTAATCACTAAAAACTAGAGCATACAAGACCTAATTACCCATATAGAAGATTTTTCTTTTTCAACAATCCAAGCGAGTGCGCAGGTAGGGGCAAATGCCAAAGTGCATAGCACCAGGACCATCAGGGTTCCATCACAAATTCATAGGCCTTCGTGCAGTATTACATCAGTAAAGAGTTTTCATAAGCTGTTACAATATCGACATTAAGAAAACTCTAATTGATAGTGAACTTATGATAAATACACAACCAATATTACAAACCTATTAGCTAGCTAAATCATAATAACAGAATGGGACAAATATTGATTTATAATAAAATAAATTGTTTCTTTCATAGCTTGAAATTTAAAACTTTAATTTAGGTCTCATATTTGCAATTCCCATTTTCTGTCAAACATATAGAGTAAATGTAGAAAATGAATATTTCTCTACTGTTATATATAAATTTAATTACTAAAATAATTATATTTACTTCTATTATATTTTATTAGATATATATATATAAATATATCATATGATATATGATATATGATATATATATAATATTATAATATTTAATAATATATATATATATATAAGTTGACTTATTTTTTTATCATATATAAATATAACTAATATATATACTACTCTTCCATCTTCCTGGAATTATGTTTCCAAATAGAATAGTCAAGTTCACATTAAGTATGCGCGCGGGCATCGGAAGAAAGCATTGAAAGACTGACAGTCGAAAGAAAGCCCAGCCTTACCACCCCCATTATATTGATTAGTTGAAATAATCCGTCAGGGATAATTCACCCAGAGGCTGCATTAAAGCGAAAAATGTTACCCTCACTATCGTAGATCGTCAATGTAAAGGGTCAATGCACCACACTGAGCCAACAAGTAGGCCAACAACAAAATACCCAAACAATACACCACCAACCGAGAGCAATATCACTCCTGTTTACTAACACCTTTCTTTCCGCCCTACCAAACTCACATTTCTCTCCTATCAAAATCGTTACTGACTCATCACTTTTCTCTCCGCGTCTCCCAGCCACAGAGTCGGGTTCCCAACACAATCGCCAGCTATACATCACGCTTAAACAAAAACGAACTTCATTCATACACCTTTCGACATAATGACCAACCAATTACTACAAAAACAATACTATTTCAAATTTATCATTCACTCCTGATACGAAATAGCTTTTCTTCGGTGCAACTCTTTTTGATAAGTACATTGTCGTAAAATTTTAAATTAATCTTCTCCAACCTCCAGGCAACACCCACTAATAAAGAGTCGTCCAATAAAAAAAAACTACACATTGAACTTTTAGATCTATACTTCTTATTCAATACCATAGTTTCCACTACTATCAAATAACACAGGTAACAACTCTACACCTCATGTAAACCCAGCACTTCTAAGACTTTAGATTCCCTTTACATCACCAACGATTTAATTCCACCAGCCACCTTTCTGCCACATTCACAACTTTTTTCCTATCTACACTCTGCACGTCCGTGTCCCATATTCATCTCGTACACTAACCCCTCACACTATTTAAACTCAGTAGACTGGTTCTCGAGTCCTGATCTCACCATCTAACCATACTTCAACACACTGAGAGGAAGTTGTAATTTTGTGATCTTTTCACCGTTTTTTTTTTTCCACCATTACAAAACATTATTACAAAAAAACCCCAACACAAAAAAAAAAAAAAAAACCCCCCCAATTTTTTAAAACCCATCCTACTCCTTATTTCATCGTTTACTTTCAGATGCGCCCTCCTTCTTACACACCCTGGCCAAATCTCTCTGACCATCCTTTCTTTAAAGCGTCTGATCTCTTCAGAATCTCCACCACACAGAACCCAAGGATCACTACCGAGCTATAATAGGTACGGAGCCACACCTCAACTCATCTCCATCTCCTCCACCATTCTAACACCACATTACTCTGCCATCCCACCTCAATTCTTTTCAAAACCCCATCCATATAACAAATGTAAACATAACCAAGGAGAAACAGTAACAGCACCCGGTTACTTGACTCCAAACTGATTAATTCCTTTAAACACTCGTACCATTGACACCGATTCTTATTCTTACAGGACGCTTCACTAGCGTTTACATTCCTATATATTTCTCATAACATACCTTTTGTATTCCATTCAGAAGCATACTACCACCAACACATGATCACTAACACCTGCCTTAAACCTTCCCTATTAATCATATCATACGCTGTTTGCAAATCAAAAAAAACCTTAAACAAAATTTATTCTTCTTCTCCCTCATTTTCTCAAATGCATTGAGTATTCAGATGTAAAGATTGATACACAGCACGATCCTCTACCACTCCTTTAAACGCACCCTCTGTGTCGTTCACCCAATCAAGTCCTTCAGTCACTCGACCTCACTCTTTCTGCTAAAATACCAGCATATAATACCTTCCTCATTAGCAACACATTCAAAAAACTCTTTTTATTTAAATTCCCCTATAATTTCTGACAGTGTCCCCTTTTCTCCCTTTACCCCTTATATAATTTGAGGTCACTATTACAGCTTCCTCCAAATTCCCTTGGAACTTATACCCCTCTATCAAACGGCTTTATTTACACAACTTCCAAAATCCAATTCAATCGGACCATCTCGTCCTTTCCTCGTTTCATTGATCATCTTCCTTCGTTACCTTAGCTAATTTCATTTATACCAGCAGATTTCACCCTTTTTCAACTTTTTCACTTTACCTACTATTACCTTCCTCCCTTACTAATAAACCTCATCCCCATAAATAGACCTATTTCCTCTTGATCCATCACAACCCACACACAATTCACTAATCACCTCTTCTTATTACTGTTAATGTTGTTGCAGACATTTCGAAAGTGATGCTCTTCCACACTCTTTTCTTCACCATAAGTTTCATCAGTTACAAAATTTAGCACACCCACTATTCATTTTTCTAAGCAGATTCCCCTTATTCATTCTTAACCCTTTTCGCGCTTTTTCATTAACCTTTCACGCTTCCTATTCCCTTGCAAGTCCTCATTCATCCTCCTTCCAACTGTTCATTACCTTACTTGTTATTCTCCTACGTATACCCTATTTAGTATTTCTTTTTTCCTCCTTAATATAAATTCAAGCATCTTTCTTTTGTAACTTTCATCGTTTGCTTTTAATACATTCAACCACGCCTTCTTTTTTACTTTAACCGTTTGTACTCTCATCACCTCTTCATTCACCATTCACTGTTAACATTCTTACTTCCTACTTAGCACATTCACATACTTCCCTTGCACTACTAACATTGCTTCCTTCAGTTGCCCCCAGATTTGTTCAGTCATCAACTTGTTCACAATTTACAACCTATCCGTTTACTAGCGAGCGGCTCTTACAATACTATAACTTCTATGATTTCTTGCATCACTTAAACTTTCTCACTCCTAATTTTACATATTTTCCTTTTCCGCTATCTCACGCTTTTCTCGTCATTTCCAAAGCACTTTCCCACAACTGCAATTTACACAGACAACATAAATGATACCGATTATCCCATTCCTAAAACCTCCTAACGATTTAACAACTCAACACATACTTCAACAGGTCTTCCTTTCTTCACCAAACCACCTAAATCAATCTAACCTTTTTCACTTCGATAACCATCTCTACCTACAACCAACTCTAGTATACTTATGGGATACTCTTGTGTTTAAAGAAAGTATTACTTACACACATACCTCTCTCTTCACAGAAATCAATCACCTTCCTACCATATCTCATTTTCTCCCGCCACCTAATAATATATATATACATTACTATATATATATAGTATATATATATATATTATATAATATACTATTATATATATATATATATATAATATATATATATATATATATATATATATACTTTAATACTACGATATATATATATTATATTATATTAATATATATATATATACCGTATATAATATATATAATAAATTATACTATATTATATATATATATATACTGATATATATATACTATATTATATTATAATGATACTTTATATATATATATGTATTATATATAAATAATATATATATATATATAAAATATGCTTATACATGTATATTACGTGTATGAAGTACTACTCTTTGGTGAGAAGTCATCACTACAGAAACAGGTTTTTGATTTTGAAAAAAAAAAGGAAAACACACAGGGTAGCTTTTTTTTAATTAATCAGGTTTTATACACCCTTTGGTTTTGTAGACTAGACTATATAACAACCCAACAAATTAAAGTTTATACCAACCTTTCTTGAAGTCTATAAAAATTTTTGAATGGTCTCCTGGCTTGGTTCAGGATGTAAAACATAACGTTGTTTTTATAAGCTTGTTCTAATTTCTGCTTGAGAAGCTTGCTGAAAAAAAAATAGAAAAAAAAAAAGATGAGAAATGTAAAACTGCTAAAAGATAACAGCAAATGTAAGGTAAAATAAAAACTTATTTACTCACCAATCCTACTCCTATAATTTCATATGGGTCAAAATTAGCATATTCATAATCAAACTCTTGAACTTTATACACCAATATTGCTAAAAACAGCCAACCCAAATGTTTATTTTTTATTTCTTTACAAGAACACTAACGCTTCTGAAGACAATATGTAATTTCATATTTAGCAAACCAAAGAAAGGAAAAAAATATTATATTTCTTTAAGAATAATACATATACTAATATAATAAATAATTATAATAATTATATATAATTATATAAGTATTATATATTATAAATAAAAGAATATACAATAACTAAAAATTTAAAAAAAGTAAATAATATATCTATTATATCTATATATATATATATATATATATATATATATATATATACACTATATGATTGAGTATGTTTGGATAATGAGAAAATGTTAATTAAAATAGATTAGAAAAACTATACTTATATTGATTACTCTATTAAAAAAATATATAATTAAATTATTGCGTTCCTTATCTATATAAACAATATAACTATAATATAATCATTATTCTATATATTATAATATTATAATATTACAATATTACATATTATCTATCATATAAAATATTATTATATATAAGTATAATAATATATTAACTTATTTACAGTATATAAAACTTCTTATTAATATTTACACCCTATCTAGCTATAAATATGATTCAATCTATAGTATTTATCACTGTATTACAAAGGACAATACTCTTCTGAACTCTTCATATTAAAAATAATGATTTATTGAATATTAAAAATTTATACTCAATACCAGAGAGGATCTTAGCTCTTACAACTAGTATATTTAGCTGAAAATTAAGTTGAGATTCAATGAAATTTCTTTTCAAGGATAATGGATAGTTAAATTACCTAAATACCGATGTTATTTAGGGAATATGATTTTAGATTATGGTAGAAATTCATGGTTGAAAATGCCCAAATTCAAAAGGTGTTTGGTTACAACAGATTAATAATATTAATTAAATTCATGTATTAACAAAAAGATGTAGTTTTAATTTAATAAGCATAAACACCTAAGAAAAATATTGAGTGCAAATATGTAAAGATACATTCGAAAAATTTATTTAAAGAAATTGCATTATAAATAAATAAGTAAGGTTTCCTTTTCCTATATGTTTTGAGAGCTAGAATTCTGCTGGCCAAAGAATGACTGAACTGTATCTGCGATCTATAATTACTAATCCAGATATTAACTAATTAAAAAAATACAATAAAAAAAGTTTGACCTATTTTTCTCATACATGGAAATTGGTTTGCACCAAGACAATGTTTTTGTCTTTGAATTAAAATAAATAGAAGCTATATCAAAAAATCAATTTATACATTTTTTTTCTTTTAGGCTGGTCTAAATGATGAATGAAATGAATAAATAAATTTATACTATATATTTATAGTATTACTTCTACTTTTAAAAATATTGTACAATTCTAAAAATAAGTACAGAATAAATATATATAAAATATATATATATTATATATATGAGGAGTATATAATTTAGTATATATATATATAATATTTTATAAATATTTAAGTTATTTATTTATAATATATATACTATATAGTATATATAATATAGTATTTAATATATAATATATTTATATATATATATATATATATATATATATATTATATATATATATATAATAATATATATATATATATACTAATATATATATATATAATATATATTATATAATATATAAATATATCATTATATATATATTAATTAATTAATAGATTTTTCTTAAACATCAATATAAAATTGCTCACTTGGGATGTGCCGAATAGTTGATAAAAGACCGAATACCGAAATACCGAGAAATATCGGCTATAAAGTTATCGCCGAATACCCGAATATTCGGCCGACATAACCACTTCGCTCTATTCGGCCCCGAATAGTTCATTTCCAAAAGTGCGGTCATCCATTTAGGGAAAAAATAAAGAAACCATTACACTGGTCAACAAAAAAAGCTGAAATTTTTCCTTGGATGGACTGTTGTAGCAGATATATAGTATCGGATGTCTTTAAACTTGAGTGGCGCTCTGCTATTCCACATATTTTAAAGTTCTCGGATCTTGCTGTATCACATCCCGTTATCGTGCTGAATCATGGAATCCCTTATTTTGTCTTATTATTTCCATAGCGATATTGTAACAAAATACATGTATGTGCACAAGCTTAGGCTGTTATATTTCTGTACCTTCCGCATATACTACATACAGTAGTCAGAAAGTTTTATATACTATTCTATGGATTTCGATATTCCAGGGAAGCATGTGGTAGCCACTTTAAGTACGTCTATCATGTTGGTTTCGATGACAACTGACCTGGAATGATGTCTATCATCCTTTGAAAGTTACTCGAGTTTCGGATGGGTCTGTCATTGTGTCCGTTGCACAGAAGAGTCGATAGGAATCTGTGTACATAACAGAATACTTCGATAATGAGTAGTTAGTAATTGCTTCAACCGATATTATACGTGGTGCCTGTTGCTGTTTGGTCGTCTCGAGTTTTGGTCTTCAATGAGAAAAAATTGTTTAAGCCTACCTTTTGACACATAAGGCACAGTGTGAGTAACATTTTTATAGTAACAGAGCTAGAAAGCAGAGAACTGCATTACAGCGGAAAGGCTCTTCCACAGTCAAGATATTCTGTCACACCCTATTAGATGTTTCAATATTGACAGCCGAAAGTTTATCATGGAAATTCCATTCTACTTTCTCTCTATGGACTCCCAGCATACGATGCAGCGTGAGTGAGTGGCCGGACGGTAATCTTCTTAAAATATGAGGTTCTTGTTTTTATTGATCACTTATCCAAAGCAAGCAGTTACAGTGGGGGTTATTTTCTGTTCGTTACAAACAACGGGCAACAAGGTTATGCCTATTCTTTAAAAAAATAAGGGTTGTCCAGGTTTCATTGATAGAATACAAGGTAAACTCTTGGTTCAGAAAACAGCAGAAAAAGACGAATATGAGCAGTAGTGTGAGAGTATAGCATAATAGATTCTAGACAGGTTGGAGAGGCTACAATATCATAGGTACGTCGGATGGGGGGTAAATACTGCGTGTTCCTGTATCAGAACACTAAAACATGGTAAAAGACATCGTTTTTGTTATATACGAAGATCAGCAAGCATAGAGAAATGTTGTCCACCAAAATAATCTATGTCTTTCCTTGTTTGCTATTTGGGGACAGTCTCGCAGTCGGCAAAATATGTGATTATTACTAAATAATCTACCTTGGACCAAAAAGAGAAGGCCACCGAGAGGGTAAACTCATATGGACGTCCGCAAGTGTGGATGACAAAAGCGAGAGCATTGTATCATGAACACGTTGTACAGGAGAGAAAACATTCATTTACCTCCACTACACATAAAACCTTGCGTTGGATTAAATATAGATTAACAATTTGATGAAGGCACCTGGACCTATGAGTGTGAAATTTTGCTATACCCTTTGTCTAAAATTATACTCTATTGCTCAGCTCGTTTTCCTTTTGCGTCTGAGTGTAATAATAATGATACAAACAAACGGATATTTGTGATATGAGCCACCCAAAACAAATAATACGGACCCATCCTCCGTGCGCATGCTGCCTTTGCTACAACACATGACTGTGGTTAGAGGCAGTCGACCGTGGAGATGGCTTTTTAGATGATAGCACATAATTTTCTGTAGAACTCTTAAGGGAAACAGAGCGAAAGCCGAGAACCACTAAGACGAATTTGTACAGGACACGCATGCTATGTGACAGTTTTCATTTCTCATAGCTTGCATAACTCCTTCATTTACTTTTTCCAACAGTTGATTTGCTAATTGCTTAAAATTTTACTTAGAATTTCTTCACCTATGAAAAAACTCTTGTTCCTAAGTAACATTATAGCGATGTTAGTGTATAGCTCGAGCAGGGTGAACGCTTCCATCAAGATCTAAGAGTTCATGGAGGACGTTACCAGCGGCAAGTGGGATATCAATATGATGACCGACTATTGTTGGAGCTTTATGAGGGAATATTCCAGACGCTATGCGCATAGCTTTAGATCGTCCACGAGCGAGAGAAAGTTACTTACCATCCGTAGGTATGTTTTACATCTAACTAAACCCCATTCCTATCTAATTACATTCATTTATTTTGTTCCCCAATCATTGACCTCTTTTATTCGATAGTGTTTGATTATGAAAAAATTTAAACAATATAATCTATCAAAGGACATGTGTGTCATATCATTTGAGTGCGAATTGTTTTCTCACCCTCATTGTAATTATCCATATATAGTATATATTAGCTAAATTTCTCAAAAAAATATATATAGCAAATAATATATAATAATATAATATTCATTATTATAATAATTAATTATTATATTTAATAACTAGTTATATATATATATATTATATATATATATATATATATATATTATATTTATATATATATATATGTATCTATTATAATATATTTAATTATGATATATATTATATATATATAATATTAGTATAATATATATATATATATATATATATATCTTTTTTATATATATACTATAAATAATATTACTTATTTTATATATATCTATATATATAATAAAATCATTGTTATTATTTATATATATAGATATATAAATATAGTATATGGAATAATATATATTAATAATTATTATCAAAATTAGTTAGTCGAATAAATACCTTATATACCTCGTTATATATATATATATTATAATAAATTATATTATATTTCATCACATATCATATTATATATATATACTATAATATATATATATATATACTATAAATATATATCACATAATGTGATAGACCCGGGCTTTGAAAAAGGTAAAAGATCATTAAAATTTTACCAAATCTGGCGTTACCAAGGAATTTCACAGCAAAAAGACTACTACCAGTGTCCTACTTCTCAACTCAAATTCTGAATAGCTCAAGACATAAAAATCCACACCAAAAATCAGGCTCAATTGGCCCCAAAACTCCCCCGATCCCTAAGCAAATTTTCAGTATTAACACCCAGTTGTATTAATAAAGCTCCATAAAAGATAATAACAGGAATAAGTAAATCTTATTAACCATTTCCTTACTCAATAACAGTCAAAACCTTTATTCACACTATAAAATAATCAATATTGAAAACATTTGATTCAAACTTTGTAAGTATAAGCGTTTAAAAGATATAAAACTAACATTACTTTTGAAATTAAACTCTAAGGGTTAAAATGACAGAAAACGGATTTAGCACACGTTCTCCCATTTTCATGGTGTTCGAAACTGAAATAAGTTCTTAATTATCACAAAATATCATTTAAACATATTTCACAATTAAACACTAAAAAACTTTACGAACTGATTGACGTGTAGTGCTGAAAGGTATTTTTATTGCTAGTTTTTTGCAAATTACAAAAAACTATTTCCGTGTCTTTTCCGTACCATTTGAAAGGGATCAATTATCATTGTCCTTCACTTGGATGTCAAAGTAGGAAACTTATATGAATATTTTTATTTCATTGATGTTAATCAAGGTTACAGGAGCCTTTACTGTTTTATGTTACAATAATCACATGTCAGAAGAATGGGACTTTCTCTTTTCACTCTCACTTTTTCTTTTCTGTATGACAATTTTGATACCACAATTTCTTTAAAACAATCCATTAAAGAAGTGAAAATGGAACCTTCAGCTTCACTTCCCCACTACGTGAATCATCGTCAGCAGAATAGTCAGGAGCTAAATTTTCATGCGTTTCTTTCCATTCCTCAGCGACCATATTTTTTACTGATGTCATCTGATTCATGTTGAAAAATTAGCCGTGTGTAATTCGCATAATTCTAAAGAATATCTAGAGCTACACACAAAAGATGTGCTATCAATAGAAACTTAGGTTCTTGTATATACTTAACTGATATCTTAACTCTTTCAACAAGAAGTTGTTATTCAGCTGAAGCTTTTGGTCTTTTAATTGCACTCTATTATTTGAAAAATAGAAATTATTGCTTTAATAATGGAAGGCATATAGTGGCGCAGAGTAACTGTTTCTAACTTCACAGTTATGAAAGCTTGTTTTAGTGAAGTTAGTCAAAATGGACTCAACGTCAAATGGAATAAATATTTTGCCACACTAAAAATCAGATCAACAGACTTTTCTAGATTGCCAACATTTTTCTCAGCAGACGTTTATATGGAATAGAGGTGTGGTGAAATTTTTTGTTCAAAACAATCTTTTAAGCATATAAGCTTCTGTACTCCAGGTGTGTATATATATTATTTCTTCGAAGTGTGTGTTTATGTCGTTCGGACAGTGTAGCTGCATCTGTAATGTTCATTAAGCTTTGAGCAGTTGACCGCTTGCTGAAATGTGGTGATATATATGTATGATGATTGATTGCTTCTGCAAGTAATAAAATATCTTTAACAACTATACTGATACATCAATTATTTGATTCTCTTGATATGCATAGTGTAGCAACATGTGAATACATAACGTAGTCATTGGGAAATTGTATCAGCTCAAGCCACTCTCCCTTAATATACCAGACTACCATATATTTGGGTCCAGTTTATCCCCGATCATAAATCGTAATATTTAATTTTTCCTTGGAAATATTAGAAAAATGTTCAAAAAGGCCCTTATAAGATCTTGATATCACAATGACAAGAATTTTCGCCAATTTGGCTTCAAAATTTGGCATTATATTTTTTTTTTTTTTGGAAAATAAGATTTCTAAAATTTCGATGTTTTATTGAAATAAACTATCCCTTATGTTGCGCGATCGTAAATTTTATTGTTTATAAAGCTTCAATATTCGGCCACCCGAATAGTGCGCGCAAAAAGCCGAATACGAATTTTCGGCTATTGGCCGAATAGGCGAAATACGAATACTTACGAATATCGGCAACAGTTCCCTATTGCTATTAATCTTAAAACTAAAAAAAAAACAAAAGTTGATAGAATATTACTTCACACCAAATCATGCTAAATAAACATTGAAAAAGAAAAAATTTCCTTTTAAAACCATATATTCTGTGGCTTAGATTCTGAAGCACCTGATCACCCAAAATGCCCTAACTATTTGGTAATTTGCAGCGTCAATTATTTATATTAAAAAAAATTTTTTCTTTAATTAACTATTAATATAAATAACTTATAATAACATAGATACATCTATGTTGGGTCTAGGTTTACAGCATCATTGATTCATATTAGGGTAGGTCTCCGGATATAGAGATCCATTATTCGTATAAGTATATTGATAGATACACCAGGTTGAAGTTATGCAGTTAGTAAGTCAAAAAATTTTTTTTTTTTTAAATATTTCTATTTTAAATATATTCATAAATATTTTGGATATAAAATATATTTATATATATTTATATATTAATACTAAAATTTTCATAATACTAGTCATATTTATTTATATAATTTTCACATTACAAAATTTAGGAACTCTTAAAAGTTATATGCAATATATGTTCCTAAATTATTCAACATTTGCATATGATTATTTTTGAGTTATTCTTATAAATATATTCGAGTTTTTAATACGCGTATTTTCAGGCATCTTTGAAAAAATAAATAAATGTGTTCATTTGAAATGCAATTTCAAAAGAAGAAAATTAATGAAATTTATATAATTGTTTTTTAGGTGTCTTATTAAATTGACTTTCTATTTAATATGAAATTTACAATACTTTTGATTTATATATATATCATATAATTTATGTTTTTAGACAAATTCAATATAAAGTTATAGAAATCTCTGTTTTATAGTACAACATAAATAATTTACACCTCTCTCCAAATATTTAGATGCTGGTTCGGTGCTCTTTTCTATCTCTAGAAACAAAAAAGACGATTAATATACAATATTTAAAAATAGTATATTCTTTAAAAGAGGTTTAGCCGGCTATGTAATGAACTTGGTGAAATTGTACAACATTTGATTTGATTTATGTTAAAAAGTAATTTTCTTAAAACATTTGAAATAACTGTAAATTGAGTTTTAAAAGAAATTTTCAGCATATAGAATAAAATAACTGTGTTTCATTAAAATACTACTGCAAAATATAGATTCTAGACATATACAGTGTGAATTTATATTTAATGATGTTTTAGTGGTAGTCTAATAAATATAAAAATACTTTAGTACTGTAAGTGAAGAGTGTTCCCAAATACGACGCTTTATCTATATAATTTACCTCAATATGCTGCAAGAGATACTTTGTACTATTGTGTGAGTTGTATAAATATTTTGATAAACTATTTTATATAATAATGATAAATTATTCTTTAGCTATACTCATTAGCACCAAATTCCAACGCTTTTTCACTATATAATCATTACCAGTATATCGACTAATCTACCAGGGTATTGTTAGAACTCTTGCCAACCCGGCCTACGATGTTTTCTCATACACCTAAACGAGATTTATCAACCTACCTATTGGTGTATAATCTTAATTCTCTGATAAAATACATTTATATCATACACTAAGAAAGTGATAGTACGTTGTTCATAACAAGCCCGCAAAGATCCATCTTTACACATCATTGTGATAATGAATGAACACACAAGATTGTCCTCCAAAAATATGCAAATATGCAATTTCTCACTAAGCCTTAGAACAATTGATTCAAACTATATGTGTGAATATATGAAGATTTATTGAAGTAGATATTGCCTCATGGAATGTTCTATATTTTCTCAACTTAAATTCCTCCATTTATCTTTCTGACGAAATGGAAGTTTTTTAACTATTTTGTAAATCGCACCTGAACAATTCAACTCATTTAACGGAACTTCTATTCTGTCTTCGCCTTCAAAAAAAAATTAACTTCTAATAAACCTATTGTAAGGATATGAACGGTTTTATTGAATTTTACAGAGCAGCATGAGTTTCATGAAAATCTAGAGATAGGTACATGTTATTTCTCCTTAAATTACTTACCAATAACTCATCCTGAAATATATTTTTACTAAATCTATTATATATATATAGCAATTGAGAACGTTTAATATTTAACGATAGAGTGAACTTTTTCAGCAAATTTGAAAAAATTAATGTTTTCTATTTAGAACACTATGTCTATCTAAAGGAGCCCTCGAAAAGTTGTCACGAAATCTCTGAGTCTCAATAAAACAGTATTCTTGAGGGATGACTTGTTAATAGATTGCATTGTGGATGTAAGATCAATAGGAAGTGGAATTATGCTAAAAATATATCGTGTGTATGTAAATTTATACGTCACCACAAATTTTCGAGTTACCAAACGATTAATTGTGAGTTCGAAACCTGTAATTTCTAAATAATAATAAAGGATATTTAACTTCTAAAAAGTTACGACCTTATCAACGATCTCCTCCAAATATTTATTCCTACACTCGTATCTCCTCACGATAAGTCATTGTAAGCAACTAACTAATAAAAGCTTACGCATTTTCCTAAAATTTCAAGCAGTTTTGAATGAGCCTTATATTGTGAAAGAGAGTAATCTTAAAAATGGATATATGATTGTATGACTTGGTATTTTGTTACCCATCTTATGACATAATTAAATATTGGAAGGTTTAGTGGGAAGATAGCAATTTCAATATAAAGACCGATATAAATATAGGAAGATTGATATTAATAATTGTACAATTGTTTCACATGTTTTATGACTTAAATTGTTGACGAATTTTTAATTTAAAATGAGAAACTGAAATCGACGGTTCTTTTGTATTTCCTGTAGATAAGTCAAACAGCATAACCTAATGTCATCCTAAACTGCTTCGTTCTAGAGTATAATTTTACACCTAGATTTTAATAAAAAAAATCTTATTAGAAAATTCAATAGCATCCCGCTCCCTCCTCGCCTTTTTTTTTCCTTACCCGATTGCAAATACCCTCATTGATACTCATAATATTTTACTAGACATGCTCATCTATAATAAGTTACGAATTTAGTGTGCCCTTATCCAATCCCTTTCAAATACTATTCCTTGAAAATTATTTTGTAATATCATATATATGACCAAGGATTCTTACTAAAAAAAATAATTATTTTCATCAAACATTGAAAACGTATCCTTTCAAGAAATCATATTTATTCATTATAAGTCTGGTGATAAATTTTAAGAAATTTTTATTATGTTAGTTTAGAAGACGGCACATGAGAGTACTGACAGACTTTTATTTGCATAAATAAACACATGTATACTTTATCTAGCTTTTTATTATACCAAATATTTCATTAGTTGTGAAACTCTGTTTTAATAAAAAATTTAAACTTCTTAAAATTACGCGTGTGTGTTTTGATATTATAATAGTAGGGTTGTAGTGTGTATATAGTATGTTATATAGTTATAATATATATAATATATAATATATATATATATTCTTAATTATTATAACTATAATACATAGCCAATTTAGAAAACTCTTAATACAAGTGATAACGAATTTTTTCCTAATTTCAACATTTGTAAATTATTTATATTAAATCTTAAAAATTAATTTATTTTTTAACTTGGTTAATTTTTTAACTAGGTTCATTTATTTGAAATAAAATACATGTGTTTCATTAAATGCAATTTTCTCAAAAGACTGAAGCAATTTTAAATGTAAAAATTTATTTAATTATAGATTTTTATGAGTGGGGACTTGTTCCTAAATATTCTCAGTATGATTATATTTAGTGTCAATGACCTCATATGTATAATATGTGAAAATATAGGTATCACTTTCCAAATGAATATAATTTGTTACAGGAAAAGTTGATGATGTGAAGAGAGAGCACATAGATAATGAAATTTATAAAAAAATTATATAAAGTGCATACAAAATTACAGCATATTTTATGCGCTAATATATTCTAGTTGTTGCTTTCGTATTTAATTATCATATTTGTAGAACTCTTAAGAAGTACGATTTTCACTACTTATACAATTATTTCTTAACATCTTAAATCATATTTTTGTTAAAATAGTAAATCTAAAATAAAATAATTACCTCTTCTGTTATATTTAATGCTGTTTTTTTTTTCTGCCACTCTATCGCAAATGTGCAGAATGAGATATGTGGTGTTCTTACGTTTTGAAATGTGTCTTTCTCTAGTCAAATAACGAGCGATACAAAGTATATGACTTTTTTTATTAGTATTGCTCTTATAATTTGTCATATAATATAAATAAATGATAATATATTTTCTCTTAATTAAAGATAAAGTTATTATTTCCAAAAATTAAGCTTGGATGAGTTTTTTTATATCTCTCCACACAAAAATATATATATATAATTATTTAGTAGAATATTTTAAAACATTTTAAAAATAGTAATATTAGTCAATACATCTTAAAATTATCTTGACATTCTCTGTGCTCTCCTCCTCACAATTCTAAAATTTTCACAATTATACTATAAAGAGACTATATACAAAGTGTACTTTGAGTATATTCTAACCAATAAAATTCTATCCAATAGTATATAACTTTACTGTGTGTGGTATATTGCTTTATATCACACTTGAGCTCCCCCCCCTTTTATCTTATACTATCTGTATTCCATTCAGACATTTTAGAAGTACAAATATAGTAGTCATCACATATGAAAAAAATACACTTAAGTATACAAAAACAGATGTGTGAAAAAAGATAATTAGGAAATATGTATAGTAAATTTTAATATCGTTCTATAAAAAATGTGGATACTACTAAAATATGAACAGTAAATTTTTTAATATGAATAAGTACATATCTTTTACATTCACTTTGAATTGGTTTTACACTATACCAAGAAATTATTTTTCATTTCTATATCTTTGTCATGTTGTCGTAAAATGTCTCTACTTTCCGTTGTATTGAATACGCACAATAAATTGTAGTTCCTCAACTTGCCTCGCATTAAATTTACTTTTTGTTTATTTCCTAAAAATTCTTTTCCATCATAACAATTGAGCCTTTAGCAACTCTTCATTACTATGATTTCATGCAAAGCAGTGGTACTGCTCATCAACTTTTATTGGTCATATTTAACCGCTATCAAGAGATTTCCCTAAATTTCAACCATCTATCGGATAGAATCTCATTTTTATTATTTGTTAAATCTTAAAATTGAGTTTTTAACGGTATTTTCAGCATTTGAAAAAATAATGTGTTTCATTGAAATGCAATTTCAAAAAGCAGAAAAGAGAATTAATTAATTGGTTTAGGTGTCTTAAATTGACGTTTTTTAATGAAATTTCAATATTTGTTTTTATATACCAAATATTTCATTAGTTGTGAAAACCTGTTTTAATAAAAAATTTTAACTTCTAAAATTACGCTTTTTCTTAAATTTTTACATTACCAAATTTAGACATTCTTAAAAATGTGAGAATTTCCTAAATTTCAACATTGAAATTATTTTGGGTTAAATTCTGTTAATACATAAGTTTTATAACAATAATAATAACAGGGAGCCAGCAGCTAAAAATGTTATTGTTCTGTGAGATTTATAACTACAATGTAAATTACTGGTTATTAACATCTAAATGGCGTAAAGCAATATATATGGCAAAATAATTGGGTAGGACGAGAAATCGCAAATGACATTATTTCTCAAAAAAAATAATATAAAAACATTATTGTAACATTATATTTCAAATAATCGAATTAAATAAATGCTCTAGTTACATAATCGCTTACTTTAATATTTGAGCGTATTCTATAATTAGCACCTTACCATCTGGTGACCAGCAAGTTCTTTCACACCAGGCAACTCTCTCCTGTCAGTGTCTTTGAATCTCTGAACGTTGCTCTTGTCAGCATTTATCATTTGTATCCTGAAAGGTAGGATGTCCATAGTATGTGCAAGATATAGTTTCTATTTGTTTCTCGTATCTCTCTCGCGCTCCTCTTCGT
>JABUQX010124360.1:7500-33242 GCA_015478945.1 Trachelipus rathkii | reverse complement strand
GCTTAGCCCCTATTTTTTGGACCTTTCACCTATTTTTTCGACCACCCTTCACGTCTTCCATGGGTCAATTTTTGGCCCACGGTAATTTTTGGTAACCCTAATTTTTTGGCAACCCTAATATTTTGGCAACCCTTATTTCGTTTGAGACCCTAATTTTTTTGAGAACCCTAATTTTTTGAGAAACCTAATTTTTTGAGAACCCTAATTTTTTTGAGAACCCTAATTTTTGAGAACCCATTTTTTTGAGAACCCTAATTTGGTTTGAGAAACGCTTAATTTTTTCGCAACCCTAATTTTTGGAACCCTTCGAAGAAGGGTTGCGCCAAAACGGTTGATCAGCAACGTTGTACGTATATACCCCCTATATTTACCCCCTATTTTTCGGACCGTGGGCAATTTTGCGCCCCGGTAATTATGATCTTCCTTTAGGGGCTTAGCCCTACTTTTTTGATGTCTTTACCTTGTTGTTTCGAGACAGAAACCATGGGTCAATTTTGGCCCACGGTAATTTTTGGCTACCCTTTGGTTTTCCATGGGTCAATTTTGGCCCACGGAATTTTTCGGCAACCCTTGGTATTCGCGTGGGTAAAATTTGACCCACGGTATTTTTTGTCCTTCCTTTAGGACTTAGCCCCGGTTTGATGTCTTTACCTGTATACCATGATATTTAAGCCTTTGACCTACATATTACTGGGTTATTTTGACCCACGCTAACTTGATGTCTGCTTTTGATGGTTCCCAATCACCGAAAGAAGTATCTAGTGATGTTCTATTAGTGTTCTAGGAGTATTAGATGAGTGCCAGGTGAGTTCCGCCATTGAGTGCCAAGTGAGTGCCAATGAGTGCCAGAGTGCCAAGTGAGTGCCACAAAGTGCCAAGTTGCACATAGGCCAAGTGAGTGCCACATAAGTGCCAACTGAGTGCCACCTTTTTCAAGCTTTTCTAGCTCCCCTGAGCCTGAAGAATACCTAATAGGGGTCGTCTACCCCCTAGGTAATAAGGTATGAGGAATCGATGTGTATATTACAATCTGCTAGAATGCTTCCTACTATGGAGTTAGTATTTTATAACACTTATAATCACTTCACTCTCACATAGACACTTAACATTAAACCAATTAACACTACACTCAAACCACACACAGGCTTCACACTTACGATTACGACTCACACCACTCGATGATTTGATGCCTCAGCATTAATGCCTCAGCATGATGCTCAGCATGTAATGGCCTCAGCAATGATGCCTCACATTAATGTTCTCCAGCATTATGCGCTTTCAACTTCTGAGGCTTCGATCTTTGATCGACTCATCTTTAGATGACGTCATCTTTGATTACCATCTTATTGATTATTCATCTTTGATGAAATCACCTTTGATGGCTCATCTCTTCCCACATCATAGAACAGAGTTTATTAATGTCTTCCCCTAAGTCATAAGCTGCCCACCAGGGGGCAGCCAAGCCCCCTCCCGCAAAGGATGGAGGCCCCGCACCCACAGGTGCGACCCGCCGCAGCGAATGAAAATATATATACATAAGCTCATCATTTTATTTCATACTTAAACATTTCAAAGAAGTTCGTTTCAAATACTATGAGGCATTCATTTTTATTTCATACTTAAACCTTTTTTATTAAAAAACATTTTCGCGAAACTAAAACTGTAAGTCATTACAGACCTATTATTTAACACATATATTTATCAACATTATGTTTTTTATTACTTTACTACTTTATAACTTTTTAATTTATAAATGTTTAAAAATTGTAAAAAAAATCCAGAGGGTCTGATATATAAACATTCATTTTTACTACATTGTACGAAAATTTATTAAAACATATACTTTACATACCTTAAGCAGTAAATCAGTAAACAATAGAGGTGTTACCTAACACCATAGGGATTTAGTATGCATGCTTTTGTTTTACTGTTTACTGCTCTTAACTTATCTGCTTTACGCCTTTAACTCAGTTTTACTGCTATTAACTTTCTGCTTCTACTGCTTTAAACTCATGTTTTACGCTTTAACTCTCTTGCGTATTACTGTTTTAACTCTCTGCTTTACTGTTAATCTCTGCTTTCACTGCTTAACTCCATTACTCTTAAGGTCTAAGTTCCCCTCAGTATAATTCAGTTTGATTTTAAATATTTGTTAAATTTTCTTTTTGTCGTCGTAATCACTCTTCTGATACTTAATTGTAATGTAGAATAAAAAACCACACAGGAGTTGTCGGTTATATAAAACATTTTTATTAATAATAAAATTGTACGAATTTTATTAAAAACATATACTTTAAAGCCTTTAAAGCAGTAAAGCAGTAAAACAATAGAGTGTTATTACCTACAACCTAGGGATTAGTCAGAGCCTCTTGTTTACCTGCTTTATGCTTCAGGACTTTCGGCCTTTACTGCTTTAACTTCATGTTTTACTGCTTTAACTTATCAGCTTTACTGGCTTAACTCATTTTACTGGCTTTTAACTCCGTGCGCTGGCAGGTACGCGACGCACGACCGAACAAAAAAAACATAAGTAAGTAAGCAGTAAAACAAAAGGCTACTAATCCCCCTAGGTGTTAGTAATAACACCTCTATTGGTTTACTGATTTACTGCTTAAGGGTATGTAATGTTAATGTTTTTAATAAAAATTTCGTAACAATTTTATTTAAATAAAAGTTTATATAACCGAAACTCTGTGTGTTTTTATTCTTACATTACAAATTAAAATAATAAAAAAGTATAAACAAAAATAAAAAATAGATAATATAAATAAAAGTTATTTTAAAACCAAAATAAAAAATAAAAGGAAATATATAACGTTAATAAATATATGAGTTAAGCAGTAAAGCAGAGAGTTTAAAGCAGTAAACCAGAGAGTTAAAACAGTAAAAGCAGTAAAAGTTAAAGCAGTAAAACATTGAGTTAAAGCAGTAAAGCAGAAGTTAAAGCAGTAAAACAGGAGTAAAGCAGTAAAGCAGAAAGTTTAAACAGTAAAGCAGTAAAACAAAGGCATACTAATCCGCTAGGTGTTAGGTAATAACATGCTTTTGTTTTACTGCTTTTACTGCTTTTAAGGTATGTAAGTATATGTTTTTAATAAAAAATTTCGTACAATTGTAAGTAAAATGAATGTTTATATATCAGACACTCTGAAATTTTTTCTTCTTTGACATACCAATTTTTAAAATATAAAATTTAAAGTTATTAAGTAGAAAATATAAAACAAAAAATAATTCTATAAAATATATGTGTAATAATAGGTCTGTAATATGAGTTACAGTTCTTAGGTATCTGCGAAATGTTTTCTAATAAAAATGTCTTAAGTTATGAACATAAAAATAAATGACTCGTTAGTATATTTGAAACGAAATTCTTTAAATAGTTTACATTGATATTAAAAATGAATGACTTATGAGTATATTATTTTTCATTCGCGCGGCGGGGTCGCACCTGTGGGCTGCGGGGCCTCATCCTATTGCGGGAGGGGCTTGCTGCCGCCCTGGTGGGCAGCTTATAACTTGGGAAGACATTAATATTTAACTCTGTTCTATGATGTGGGAAGAGATGAGCCATCAAAGGTGATTTCATCAAAGATGAATCATCAATTTAGATGGTATCAAAGATGACGTCATCAAAGATGAAGTCATCAAAGATGAAACCTTCCAGAAGTTGAGGCTCAATGCTTGAGACAATTATGCGAGGCAATCAATGCTGAGGCTGATTAATGCTGAGGCATTCAATGCTGAGGCATTTAATGCTGAGGCATCAAAATATCGAGTGTGTGAGTGTAGGTGTAAGTGTACCTGTGCTGTGGGTTAGAGTGTTAAGTGTATATGGTTTAATGTAAGTGTCTATGGAGAGTGTAAGTATTATAAGTGTTATAAAATACTAACTCATAGTAGGAGGCATTCTAGCAACTTGTATATACACCAATCGATTCCTCATACCTTATTACCGAGGGTAGACACCCCTATTAGGGCTATTCTAGGCGTCAGCGGAGGCTAAAAAGTTTCTTGAAAAAAGTTGGGCACTCAAGTTGGCCAGCTATGTAGGCACTCACTATGGGCACTATTGTGGCACTTCAACTTGGACACTATGTGTGGCACTACTTGGCACTCATTGGGCACTCCGATGGCACTCACTTGGTCACCTGGCGACTCACCTGGCACTCATCTAATTCACTCATAGAACACTAATAGAACAGCACTAGATACTCCTTACTGATGTGTGGAAACCATCAAGCCATCAAGGTTGCGTGGGTCAAAAATGACCCATGGTATATGGAAAGGTCAAGGCCTAAATATCTGGATCAACACAAGGAAGACATCAAAACGGGCTAAGTCCCTAAAGGAAGGACAAAAATTACCGTGGGTCAAATTGACCCACGGAGATACCAAAGGCTGGGTTGCCAAAAAATTACTGTGGGCCAAAATTGACCCATGGGACAGGACCAAAGGGGTAGCCCAAAAATTACCCGTGGGCCAAAATTTGACCTGTATCTGGCCAGGTGGTCAAACAAGGTTTAAAGACATCAAAAAATAGGGCTAAGCCCCTAAAAGGAAGATCAAAAATTACCGTGGGCAAAAATTGCCCACCGGTCGAAAAAAATACGGGGGCGTAAAATGGGGGGTAGATACGTAACAACGGTTGCTGACGAAAAACCGTTTGGCGCAACCCTTCTTCGAAGGGTTGCCAAAAATTAGGGTTGCCGAAAAAATTAAGCGTTCTCAAAAAATAGGAGTCTCAAAAACATTAGGTGAGTTCTCAAAAAAAAATTAGGGTTCTCACTCAAAAATTAAGGGTTCTCAAAAAATTTGGGTCTCAAAAAATATAGGGTTCTCAAAAAATTAGGCGTTCTCAAAAATTAGGGTTCTCAAAAAAATTAGGGTTGCCAAAAAACTAGGGTTCTCAAAAAAATACCGTGGGCCCAAAATTGACCAGAGACGGCAAGGTTGGTCGAAAAAAGTAAAGTTCCCAAAAAATAGGGCTAAGCCCCTAAAGGAAGATCAAAATTACCGTGGGCAAAAATTTGCCCACGGTTCCGAAAAAAAGATAGGGGGCGTAAATAGGGGAGGTGGTTAATACGTACAACGGTATGCTGACGCAACCGGTTGGCGCAACCCTTAGAATACACAAGGGTTGCCAAAAATTAGGGTGCCCGAAAAAAATTAGGTTCTCAAAAAATAGGGTTATCAAAAAATAGGGTTCTCAAAAAATTAGGTTTCTCAAAAAATTAGGGTCTCAAAAAATCTGGGTTCTCAAAATTAGGTTCTCAAAAAATTTAGGGTTCTCAAAAATTAGGGTTGCCAAAAAATTAGGGTTCTCAAAAAAATACGCGTGGGCCAAAAATGACCCATGGAAGACGGAAGGGTTGGTCGAAAAAAGGTCAAGGCCCAAAAGGTAAAGGCCCAAAAAGGTCCAAGGTCAGGTAAAATTGGGCTCAAAAAAGGTCAAAAAAGGTCGCGGTCAAAAAAAGGTCAAAAAGGTCGCGGTCACTTTCGGTGTCCAATATCCCTCCCCTACTACTCTTTTGATTCCATTCAGAAGCCTACCACCAACACCATATATTACTAACACCTGCCATAGGGCTTCCCTATATTTCTATCATAGCCTGTTGCAAATCCATAAACCTAAATACATTTATTCTTTCTTCTCCCTCATTTTTCTCAATCATTTGTGTTTTTAATGTAAAGATTTGATCCACACATTCTCTATCATTCCTAAAAACGCACCTTGTTCTCCACCAATCAGTCCTTCAGTCACTCAACGCACTCTTTCGACCAAAATACCAGCATATATCTTCCCTACAACACCCACTACGCTAATTCCCCTATAATTCCTACTGTTATCCTTATCTCCCTTAGCCTTAAATAAGGGTACTATCTACTGCTCTCCACCAATCCCTCTGAACTATACCCTCCATAAACAACGCTTTGTTGCACAATTTCCAAATCCAATCAAATCACCATCTCGGCCTCCTTCTTGATCATTTCACCAGTAATTTCATCTTAATTACCTGCAGATTTACCATTCGTCACTTTCTCACTATACCCATTACCTCCTCCTTATTAATGACCTCATCCCAAAATATCTATTCCTTCCCTGCACCATCCAAACCCACACACTTCAATATCACCTCTTTATTGCTACAATGTTATACAGATTTCGAAGTGTTCCTTCGACACTCCCCTCACATCCGTATTCATCAGTTACGACAGCCACACTCCCTATTCATTATCTAGCAGATTCCCCTTATCGTTCTCTTAACCTTTCGCGGCTTCCTTCCAGAAGAGCTTACCTCTTCCCTTAGTAAGTCCCCAATTATTTTTTTTTTTATCTCTCATCATTGGTTCTCTTTTTTTTCTCCTAAGTATGCACCTTTTAGTATTCTTTTTTCTCCTTATATAATTCCAAAACATCTTTTTTTTTAAAATTTCATCAAATTATTTGATAGTTGCTATAATATATATATTTACTATATATATATATATATATATAATATTTATATATTATATAATATATATATATATATAATATATATAATTATATATATATAAGTATATATATATATATATAATATTATATATATAAAATATATATATATATATATATATATATATATATTATATATTACATCTTTATTCTTTTTATATATTATATATATATTATATATATATATATATATATATATATAACCTAATTGTAATTACTAATTAGTCATTGTTGTTGTTCTCCTTCTCCTCCTCCTCCTCCTCCTCCTCCTTCTACTCCCTCTGGCACAGGCACTTCAAATTCAAGAAGTGCATATTTCAATTCAGAAACACCAGCTTCTCAAAGTTCTCATCAGTCAGGGATGACCTCTTAGGCCTGAGAACATTAGAGCCCAAACTGAACAATCTCTCCACAGCCGCGGAGGAGGGGTCAGGGGTATTGTACTTGATAAAGAGGTTCAACCAGGCTTCTCTGTGCTGCTGGGGGAACAGGTCCACAGACAGAGGGGTGGTCCTCTTCACCTTCAGCTTGTTCCAAATCTCACAGGCCTTCTTTAAGTCCTCCTCAAGGTGGTCGGAAGCCAGAGTCTGGTTGTCATTCACCTTCATGTAATGGAAGGGGTCGTTTTCCACCTGCTCCTGCTCTTGGGCGGCATCATCGTTGTCGTGACCAGGAGTCACGTTTATCAGCACCTCACTGATAACCCTCTTCCTGATGGTCTCTTTCAAGTCCTCATTCAGGAACTCAACGACTGGAAGTTTGAAATGGGGGTGGAGGGCTGTGGTCATCAGCAGGTCCATGTCCACAAACAGGTGCTCAACCTCCCCTTGAAAGCCACGTTGAAAGTGGTAGGATAATATATATATATATATATATAATAATATTATATTAGAATATATATATATATATATTATATATATATATATTATATATATAAATATATATATATATAATATATATATATATATATATAATATATAATATATATATATATATATATAATTAGGGTTATGACAAAAAAGAAATTTTTAGACTGTATTAGAAATCAATGAACTTTTTAATAATGACAAAAATGACAGAAAATGACAATTATTTCGTTCAATTCATAAAAATTGTTCCGCACCAATGACAATGAAAATTATGAAACTTAAGTACATTCAGCACAGTCAAAATGTATTAGTTGCAATAAGCTTCAGATTCAAATATTTATCTGTTTTGCATTTTCTGGTTTACAGTTCTGGCCATTAATTTCACCCCTCGGTTTGGCACAAAATATTCAGTTCGTGTGGTATTTTTACAAGGACTGTCAACATTCCCAGTGAGATATGAAAGCACTTATGGATGCAGGAGCAATTTAATTTGAAATCCATTACCATGATCAGATTTCTGGTGAATCTGTGCGTTTTGAACATTTGGTTAGAAAACCAGCTTCACTGCCATGTATTTGAGAATGAAAGGGCACGGCGTTTTCCAGTGAAAATTCCTCCTTTATAGGAGGGGAAGTACGAAATATGAGCATAAAGCACGTTGAATTTTCCTTCTTGGCTTGTAAAGAGACGGTTAATTTTCGCCAAAAATACGGAAAGTCACGATAGTTTAGTTTTTTAAGGAAACCTGAATGCTCTAACATAACTCATTACAGAAATCTAAAATCATCTCGCCAAAACTGAATTTTTAAAAAGTAATCATTTCACTCCCTGGCTTGTAGAATGCTGCAAGACATCGTATTGTTTTATCACTTCGTCCACGAATTCATATTTGAGAGTTGGTTTGTTAGAAGAAATTGGATTAAAGAAGTCAACACATTGCTTGTAAAGATTCTATCCAAGAAATATGATGCTGGCAAGCCCAATGATACTTGTGGCTGATCCAATCCTCATGTGACCATTTTCAATTTTTAATTATTGAACCAATCATTTCACCTTCGTCCGAGCTATTTACTGCTGTTATGTCACATACGATCAATTTTCAAGTCTTCCATTGCATTAAATGATTCACGCAACTTTGCTGGTGGATTAAAAATATCCTGAGTTGATAATCAACATTCAAAATTTTACTAATACCTAATTTCAATCTTTAACGATCTTACAGCGTTGCCTACTGTTGATTTGCAATTCGGCTTACCGTCAAAATGAAGGCAGAAATATTTCTTTTATGCAAAATTAGATTTTATTTTTACGCTCGCATCTTCGCCGAACTGTCTGTATAACAGCTCGCCAGAACACATGACTTGTGATGGTGTTTGAAACACTCCGGCTAGACTGCAGGCGGCTTTATACTTGAAGAGATTTTTGTCACAACTTGCTGCATGTATGCTAACGTTTGACACGTTTTCTTTTGTCATAAGTCATTAATAAATAATAACTAAATAATCAGTTAACTAATAATCATGAGCGATTTTCTAAGGATCTACTTGTTTATACTTGCTACAGGACTTACAAACACCGTACATAACAGATCTCGTGAACACACTTAATAGTGAAACGGAGGTTGTGTGCGGGGAAGTTTTTTTAGAGCCACCTGCAATAATAATGTTTTAGTTAATCAGGTTCCAAAAGTTCATCATTTGCGACAACAGGAGATACAAGATTTTGCAAATTCTTTTTAGTCATAAAACCCTATATATATATATATATATAATATATATATAATATATATATAAATATAATATATATATATAGTATATATATATATATAATATTATAGTATAATTATAATATATATAATATATATATATATATATATTTATATATATATATATATAATATATAATATAATATATATATAAAATGGTCCAAATTAAATGAAATTATTTCTAATGTTGCCAAATTATTGTTTGTACATATTCTAAAAGACTGAATACTGCCAATATACTGTTAACGTCGTTTTTAAAAATTTAAGGATGAAAACAGAATAAACCTTAGGGCTTGTATTTCCTCTAATTGCGGAATTTGCGAATGGCGAGCGTGCGGGACTAAATTAGCGGGAAATGATGTTAGGCATTCGCTAAACTGCAATTCACGCAAACTTTTTGAAATCTATCGGCAATCGCAATTCCGCAATTTTCTTGGTTTTGTCGCATTGCGGATTGCGACCTTAAAGTTGCGGAACGCCCACCTCTGATATATATAGATATATATATAATAATATTATATATATATACTACTATAGGCATATATATATATATATAGGGGTATATATATATATATATGGGTTAATATATATTATATATATATTTATATATATATATATTATATTATATATATATATATATATTATATATTTAGGGAATGAAGTTCAAGTCATCCTTATCGGTAAACGGGTGAGGTTTATAAAATTTTTGGCATTATCGGTATCATAAAAATCGCTGATAGTATCCATATCACCTATACTGATACCCAAAAACGAATAATCTGGTGTTAATATAGATTGAGTATTTGGTTATTTTTTACATACGCAACTTGTTATTAAGAGTGAATATATATATATATATATATATATATTATATATATTATATATATGTATATAGATAGTAATATCATATATATATATAGTAGTGATATGTACGAGTTATACTTACTGATAGTAGTGAGTGAGTGATAAATATAGTAGTGATAGTGATTATAGATAGTGTATATATTATATATTATATATATATATATAGTATATATATATATATATAGTGTATACTTATATATAGGAGTGTGAGTGTATATAAATTATATAGTAGTGATAGATATAAATTATATATAATATAATATAATATATATATATTTATATAGTGAGTAGTGAGTAGGTGGTAGCATATCATATATAATATATTATATAGTGTATATATTAATATATATATATATAGTGAGGGAGAAAAAAAATATATATATATATATATATATTTATATATAATATATATAATATTTTTAAGTATATAATATATATTTATATATATATATATTTATATATATAATATATATATAATATAATATATATATACTATATATATATATATATATAGTGAGTATAGGTATATTATATATATATAATATATATATATTTATATAGTGTAGTATATATATATATATATTATATATATATATGATGAGGAGTTATATATATATATATATAGGTAGTAAGAGAATATATATAATATATATATATATATATATCCTAATATATATATATATATGTGCATATTACAGGATATATATATTATAATATATATATATATATATATAGGGTATATATATCATATTATATATATATATAATTTATACATTATTATATATTCATATATATAATATATATATATAGTTAGGGGGGGTATATTATTATAGTACTAGGATTATAATTCATATAGATATAATATAAGTATGCCCAGGCTACCTTATAATATAGGGTAGGCATTAATATGTTATGGGAGTGTTATAATAAATATATATAAATTAATAGAGAGATATATATATTATATATATATGTACTATATATGTACCTATATTATAATTACTATATCAACATCTACTACAGCTAGCCTATAACATATACATTAATATATACTCCTTATATATTTATATATATATATAATTGATCACTAACCTACTATACCTCTGATATATAAATTCCTAATACTATATGGTAGGGTATGAGTAGTTGCATTACCATATACTACTACTATAATATTATATTATATATATCATATAGTATATATTATATATTATTATATATTATGTATATAACCGAATGCTGGCAATAATCTACTCATAGTGTCTTAATATTATCTTAACACAATCATAGTTTTAATTATAATATATAGTAATATATATATACAGAGGGTATAACTATATATATAATATATTATATATATATATATATATATATATAGTATATAGTATAAATAGTATATATTATATAACTATATATATATATATATTAATATTATAACTATATTATATATATAATTTATATATATATGATATATATATATATATAATATATATGTATATATATATATTTATTGTGATTATTATTATTATTATTATTATTATTATTATTATTATTATTATTATTATTATTAAAAAATATTATTAATTATTAATTATTTATATTATTATTATTATATTATTATTATTATTATTTAATTATTATTATTTTTTATTATTATATATATTATTATTATCTATTATTATTATTATTATATTATTATTAAGCTCCAATGTTTTAATCCGAACACATATATACAGACGCTGCATTTAAACTCTATTATATTGAATATGCATAAAACTTTTGATAAAAATATTTTACTTTTTTATTATTTCTTGACAACACCAAAGTATTTGGAACGGTTCCTCATTGACGTCTTCTAAATAAATTAGAATTGTATGGTATTTGAGGTCATCCATTGTGCAGCTTCATTAATCTTATTTTGACTTAACTGAGAAGTACGTGGATTTCGTTGGCCACTCCTATCACGTCCCCACCTGTAGTGTCGGTCGGCTGTTTCCACAAGGGATCGTGGCTGGAGTTCTCTGCTTTTTTTTTTATAATTTTCATCAATGATATTAGCGGATAGACAACAATTTTTTTGCTTGTATGCTGATGATTTGGTGGTTTGTTCTACTATCGCTGACTTTGGAGTTGCCCTTCTAGCAATGGCAGAGGATTACTTGAGATCTGTTGAGACTCAGAGAAATGCTTATAAACTTCTTATTAACCCATTAAACTCTAATATCTTTCTTATTACTCCCAGACCTCACTTACTTTTTGATCTTAAAATGGCCAGTAGGCCAAGAAAAAAGTCACCCGTAATTTTCAGACGACTTGTCTAACTATTGCAGGACAAATGGCACGTGGCAGTGTAGATCCGGCTGATGAAGTTGGATGAAGCTGGAGGTGTGATTTACTCTTTACGTGGAGTAAATTATTAAAGACTTTTCCAGCGCCGTATTTTTCTCTTGCATATTCTCATATTATATTGCATCTATTTGCTTGGGGAGCTCAAATTCCTAATTGTCTCAGAATTCTTCAAGTTGCATTTAATAACCTGGTCTGGAAATTGGGATACGCAATTGGTGGTAATGTGGGGAATGTGTTTGGTGTGCTCAAATTTGCATATTTTATATATATATATATATATATATATATATATATATATAATAATATATATATATATATATATATATATATATATATATATATATATATACTCTCCTATATATATATATATATAAGTAGTATTGAAGCCACTGAGTCAGTAACATTTTCGATGAAAAGTTAGAAGGTATCGCTTTCCAAACTTGGTATATGGTTATTGTGGGTGATAAACTGATCACAGACATTTAAAGTCTCTAGGATGTATATAGGGGTACTGCGCCCCCGAGGCGAACGCAAGAATATGTCGCTCGCCGCTTTGGCGCGTCGAATACGGAACAGAGTTCGGTTGGAGCCTATCAGGGTTGATGACCTGATGATGTAATCGTCGTATGCGAGATTGCGTACACCTGCGTCCCCACATGGGGACGTTGCTAAAAATTAAATTGATCGTAGAAGGCTGAAATTTGGATACGAAGAATCGATTCCCGAAAGGAATCGATTCTGAGTCGAAAACGATTCCTGGAATTCGACTCCGGCTCCGATTCCGGCTCCAGCTCCGGCTCGAGCTCCGGCTCCGACTCGGTTCAGCTCAGCTGACTCCAGTTCAGTTTCGCCCAGAGAACACCAAAGCCTGCCTCTCTGAGCTCTGACTCTGGCTCACTTCCAGCCTGCACCGTGACTCTGGCTCCAACTCTGAAGTTTTATTCTTATTTTTAACCATAGGAAATAATTTTTAGGCTCAGCTCCAGCTCCGCTCCGCCTATAAACAAGTATATATCTACAATGGTTAGGTTATCATATCGGGTTAAAATTTGGAGGGGATGTTAGAGGGTGACGTAACCTTTCGTAGACGAGGTTATATCCCGTGCGCCCCATAAGGGGGCCCCACTTAACAAAAAGCCAGGAAATGTTCGTATAAGGCTGAAATTTGGTGAGAGGATTCAGAGTTGAATTTCTAGAAAGAGTTTTATTGGAATCTGAGAAGTTGGCTCCGGCTCTGTGGAGCCGGTGCGGTGCCGAAGTTAATAAACATTCGTATAACAACAATGTTGGTGTCCTTATATAGGTTATCGAATCCGTAGATCTCGAATATGATGGTTTATAAGTCCGTATAGGGTGGCTTAGGACCCCCCCATTAGGGGGTCCCGACTGAAAAAAGCACAGAGTGCAAAGCAGAGGTCGAAGGAAGGAAGGATAGAGAAAATGGGAGGGAAGAATGGAGAAGGAGTCTGAGTCAGAGGAGTAGGAGTTGAGAGCTGCACCGGTGTTGGTTTCCTTCATCCTTCTTCCTTCCTCCTTCGACCTCTATGCTTTCAGTCGAGACTCCCCAGTCCACCTCTGCCTGCTCATCATATTCAGAATCTACAATTCAGCAACTGCTGGGTTTCGGCACCAACTCAACCAACTAATATCATGTAATGATACAATAGTGGTGTCTTTATATATGCTATTGGGTCTGTAGATTTCAAAAATAATGACTTCAGAACCATCAAGAAAAAAAATAAATAAAAATAATAAATTAATAAAATTTCTTATTCTTTTTTATGTTTATGTTACAAATACGTTTTTACATACCTTAAAGCAGTAAATCAGTAAATCAGTAAATCAGTAAATCAAACAGCCCTCATCACCCCTTCTGTGATCTATTGATCTATTGATCCTATTGATCTATTGATTTCAAATCATATTTTTAAGTAAGGATATGAAAAAACATGTTTTACATACCCTAAATCAGTAAATCAGTAAATCAAACCACCATCCAACCACCTTCCTGTCCATCCGTGATCTATTGATCTATTGATCTATTGATCTATTGATCTATTGATTCAAGTCATATTTTTGTAAAATTGTAATGTTTTACATACCCTAAATCAGTAAATCAAATCACAATTCACCCAACCTACACTCCTGTCCAATCATGATCTATTGATCTATTGATCTTTGATCTATTGATCTATTGACCTATGATCTTTGATTCAGTTTATAACTTACAAATTTACGTTTTTACATACCCTAAATCAGTAAATCAGTAAATCAGTAAATCAAACCGGCCATACCACACTGCCCACATCATCCATGATCTATTGATCTATTGATCTATTGATTCAAGTCACATTTAGAGTATCATTTTGGATAAACATAACATAAAAACAAATTCTTTATACACTGATCAACGAATATATGCTAACGTAACAAAGTTTTCCCATTAATAAAGCTTACTTAGCATCATCTGAACTATGAATATAATGCACAACGACAAACCTGACACACCTTAAACATGAATAAACTGTTAACGTTAACAAAGTTTCACACTTAACAACAGTAAAGTAACTAACATAGCATACAAAGACGTAACCTATTCACACTTTGTCAAGCATATCTCTAACATAACAATGTTAATTTATATTAACATGGTAATATTTAACAAAAATTTATCACAACATTGGTTAATTATCATACTGATCAACGAATATACTCTAACGTAATAAAGTTTCCACATCAATAAAGCTAACATAGCGTAACATGAACTAAGAACATAATGTACAAAGACAAACCTAACACAACTTACACACGAAAAAAACTGTTAACATTAAAGTTCCACACTTAACATAGTGAAATTACACTATACCCATTACAAAGCAACAACCTCTTACACTTTTTCAAAGCATATCAATAATATCAATGTTAATTTTATTATTTATCGTAATATTCATCAAATGTATCATAACCCCTACCCTAAAGCATCTTTATAGACAGCAGGTATATTGCTAACGTAGCAAGTTTTTACATTATCATGGTAATATTTAACAAAAATTAATCATAACCTTACCTAAATATCATAATCCCCAACAAATAATTGCAAACATAACAAAAGTTTTAAAAATAACAAAGTTTTATCCAAACATAACATAAAAATAACAAAGTTTTATCCAAACATAACATAAAAATATGTTCTTTAGGATAAAATATCATAGTAAAGTGTAATAGTTTGCTGAATTTAAAGCAGTAAATTAAACCACCCGTCCTCTCCCTGTCCCTCCTCTCCTGACCATCTGTGATCTTTTGATCTATTGATCTAATGATTCAGGTCACATATCAAGTATCAACAACATAAAAATAAGTTATTTATATACTAACCAACGAATATATGCTAACGTAACATTGTTTCATTAATAAAGCTAACATAGCATTACCAAGAACTAAGAATATAATGTACAATGACAAAACCTAACACCTTACGCTTGAATAAACTACTAACATTAACAAAGTTCCATGCTTAACAACAGTAAAGTACCTAGAACAGCGTAAAACGTAACATATTCACACTTTTTCAAGCATATCTCCTAACATATCAATGTTAATTTTACGTACTTTCTTTGAATTACGTCATATTTGATATGTTTCGGATAAATACTAAGCACAAAAATAAGTTCTTTATTACTAACCAGCGAATATATGCTAACATACCAATGTTTTCACATTAATAAAGCTAACATAGCATCATATGAAAGAAAATAATGTACAACGACAAACCTAACACAACTTACGCACGAATAAACTGTTAACATTAACAAAGTTCCATAACACACCAGCAAAGTAACTAACATTGCATGAACATAACCTATTCATACTTTTTCCAAGCATACTCTAACATATTAACGCTAATTTTACATTGACACCGTAATATTTAACAAAAATTTTATCTGTAACCTTGACTGTTATCATGCAGACCAACAGATAACTGTAAAAACATAACAAAAGTTTTTATCAAACATAACATAAAAATAAGTTCTTTGAATATAATATCATATTAAGTGTAATAGTTTACTGATTTTAAACGGTAAATCAGTAAATCAAACCCTCAACCCCTCCCCACCCCTACTCCCTCCCCCCATGACCTTTTGATCTAGTGATCTATTGATTCATGTCACATTTCGAGTATCATTTCGGATAAACATAACACAAAAAATAAGTTCTTTATATACTAACCATCGAATATATGCTAACGTAACAACGTTTTACATTAATAAAGCTAACATAACATAACCTGAACTAAGAATATAATGTACAACGACAAACCTAACACACCATACGTACGAATAAACTACTAACATTAACAAACTTCCGCACTTAACAACAGTAAAGTACCCAACACTTCATGCAAACGCCTATTCACACTTTTTCAAGCATATCTCTAACATATCAATGTTAATTTTACATTAACATCGTAATATTTAACAAAAATTTAAGCATAACCCTGTCTAATCATCATACTGACAACGAATATAATGCTAACGTAACAAATTTTTACATCAACTTCGTAATATTTAACAAAAAATTCATCATAACCTCGTCTATATATCATAATCCCCAACGAATAATTGCAAACATAAAGTTTTAACCAAACATAACATAAAAATAACAAAATTTTATCCTGACATAACATAAAAATAAGTTCTTTGAATAAAATATCACAGTAAAGCATAATAGTTTACTGATTTTAAAGCAAGTAAATCCTGATGCACAAAGTATTTTGATAGTTTGGACACTTTGTTAAGGAGTTTTGTT
This sequence comes from Trachelipus rathkii, assembly GCA_015478945.1. Classification (NCBI taxonomy): domain Eukaryota; kingdom Metazoa; phylum Arthropoda; class Malacostraca; order Isopoda; family Trachelipodidae; genus Trachelipus; species Trachelipus rathkii. The sequence goes on along the minus strand of JABUQX010124360.1, from coordinate 16,099 downwards.
AGATAATACGGCTTTACCTGTTGCTGATATGCGGGAAAATGGAACATATCGAGTAATGTATGACCTGTTAGCTACTTTACCTTTGATAAGTAGGGTATTCAGGATGTTAGCTGATTATTCATCCGCGAGGTATGTTAGGTTTGCATTGCTTATTATATTCTTAGTTCAGGTATGTTGCTTTATTATTCTTAAAACTTGCGTAAGTATATTCATCAGGTCAGTATTCATATAAGAACTATTTTTATATGTTTATCCAAAAATGCTCGAAATGCTGAATCAATGGTTCAATGGATCATGGACAGGATGGGTAGGGAGGGGCTGGGAGGGGATGGGTGGTTTGATTTACTGATTTACTGATTCGCTTTAAATCGGTAACTATACTTTACTATATCATATTTTAGCTAAAGGCTATTTATAATATAAAATCATTATTTTATATTATTTGGTTAAAAACTTTATTTGAATTATTCGTTGGGGATTATGATATTTGAACGAGGTTATGATGAATTTTGTTAAATATTACGAAGTTGATGTAAAAATTTGTTACGTTAGCAATATATTCGTTGTCTGTATGATGCTTAGACAGGGTTATGCTAAATTTTGTTAAATATTATAATGTTAATGTAAAATTAGCATTGATATGTTAGAAGATAATAGCGTAGACAGTTACGTTTTGTACGCTGTGTTATTTACTTTACTGTTGTTAAGTGGAAATTTGTTAATGTTAGTAGTTTATTCGTACGTAGTGTGTTAGATTTGTCGTTGTACATTATATTCTTAGTTTGGGTTATGTTATGTTAGCTTTATTAATGTAAAAACGTTGTTACGTTAGCATATATTCGATAGTTAGTATATAAAGAACTTATTTTTGTGTTATGTTTATCCGAAATGATACTCGAAATGTGACATGAATCAATAGATCAATAGATCAAAAAAGGTCATGGAAAGGAAGGAAGGAGTTGATAGTTTGTTTACTGATTTACTGCTTTAAAATCAGTAAACTGTACAATTTACTATGATATTTTATTCAAAAGAACTTATTTTATGCTATGTTTGCATAAACTTTGTTATGTTACAGTTATTTGTTGGTCTGTATGATAATTAGATAAGGTTATTATAAAATTTTGTTAAATATTACTATCATGTAAATTAACGTTAATATGTTAGAGATATGCTTGGAAAAGTATGAATAGGTTACGTTTTGTATGCAATGTTAGTTACTTTACTGGTGTTAAGTGTGGAACTTTGTTAATGTTAACAGTTTATTCGTGCGTAAGTTGTGTTAGGTTTGTCGTTGTACATTATTTTCTTAGTTTAGGTAATGCTATGTTAGTTTATTAATGTGAAAACATTGTTATGTTAGCATATATTCATTGATCACTATAACTCATTTTGTGCTATGTTTATCAGAAATGATACTCTAAATGCTAAATAGTATGGTATAATGTAAAATTAACATCGATATGGTAGAGATATGCTTGAAAAAGTGTGAATAGGTTACGTTTTGTACGCTGTTCTAGGTACTTTACTGTTGTTAAGTATGGAACTTTGTTAATGTTAGTAGTTTATTCGGGCGTAAGGTGTGTTAGGTTTTGTCATTATACATTATATTCTTAGTTCTGGTAAAGCTATGCTAGCTTTATTAATGTAAACAATCACGTTAGCATATATTCTTAATTGTTTAGTATATAAAGAACTTATTTTCATGTTATGTTTATCCAATGATACTCGAAATATGACATGAATCATTAGATCAATAGATCAAAAAGGTCATGGACGGATGGATGGGAGGAGCAGTGAGAGGAGGGTGGTTTGATTTACTGATTTACTGATTTACTGCTTTAAATTCAGTAAACTGCTACACTTTACTATTATTTTATTCAAAAACTTATTTTATGTTATGTTTGGATAAAACTTTGTTATTTTTATGTTATGTTGGATAAAACATTGTTATGTTTGCAATTATTTGTTGGGGATTATGATATTTAGGTAAGGTTATGATTAATTTTTGTTAAATGTTACTATGACAACGTAAAACACTTTGTTAGGTTAGCAATATATTCGCTGTCTATATGAATTGCTTGGAACAGGGTTATGACATTTTTGTTAAATATTTGATGTTAATATCACATTGACATTGACAGTTAAGAATATGAAAAGAAAATTCTAATTTTATTTAAAAATTGTAGAATCTGATGGACCTTCTCTTATTAAGTATGGAACTGTTAATATGTAGTTTATTAGTGTGTAAGTTGTGTTAAGTTTGTCTTTGTACATTATTTTCTTGGTTCATGTTACGCTATGTTGGCTTTATTGATATGGAAACTTAATTACGTTAGAGTACAGTATGATAATTAACCAATGTTGTGATAAATTTTTGTTAAATATTACTAATAATATAAATTAACATTGTTATGTTAAAGATATGCTTGAAAAGTGAATAGGTTACGTCTTTGAATGCTATGTTAGTTACTTTACTGTTGCTAAGTGTGGAACTTTGTTAACATTAACAGTTTATTCCTGTTTAAGATACATGGGTTTGTAAATTTGTTATTGCATTATATTCATAGTTCAGATGATCCTAAATAGCTTTATTAATGTGAAAACTTTGTTACGTTATATGTTAGTTATCAGTGTATAAAAAATTTGTTTTTATGTTATGTTTATCCAAAATGATTACTCGAAATGTGACTTGAATCAATAGATCTATAGATCAATCAGGATCATGGATGATGTGGGCAGTGTGGTATGGCCAGTTTGATTTACTGATTTACTCCTGATTTAGGGTATGTAAAACATGATAATTTTAGGTAAAATATGACCTGAATCAATAGTCAATAGATCAATAGATCAATAGATCAATAGATCAATAAATCAATAGATCATAGATGGGGTTGAATTGGATTGGTGATTTGATTTACTGATTTGCTGATTTAGGGTATATAAACATTACAATTTTACTAAAGTATGACTTGAATCAATAGATCAATAGATCAATGATCAATAGAATCAATAGATCAATAGTTAATAGATTAATAGATTAATAGATTAATAGATTAATAGATCAATAGATCAATGATCGATAGATCACGGATGGACAGGAAGGTGGTTGGATGGTGGTTTGATTTTAGTTTTACTGATTTGGGTGTGTAAACGACAATTTTACTAAAATATGATTTGAATCCTTCGATCAATAGATCAATAGATCAATGATCAATAAAGATAAGATCAATAGATCTGGTGGTTGAGTGGATTGGATGATGGTTTGATTTTGATTTGCTAGGTTGGGATGTCATAAAACATGACAATTTTACTAAAAATATGACTTGAATCAATAGATCAATAGATCAATAGATCAATAGATCAATAGATCAATAGATCAATAGATCAATATATCTGAAAGAGTGAGGAAGGCTGTTTGATTTACTGATTTGCACTGATTTTCTTTAGGGTAATATAAAAGCATGTTACATAAGTTATAAACATAAAAGAATAAGAGGAAATTTTATTTATTTATTTATTTTTATTTATTTTTTTCTTGATGTTTCTGAAGTCATTATTTTAAATCTACAGACTAATAGCATTTATAAAGGAACTACTATTATATCAAATACACAGATGCTAGCCAACTCATTCCAGAGCCAACACCGGTGCAGCTGTCAACTCCTTCTCCTCTGAGTCAGACTCCTTCTCCATTCTTTCCCTCCATATTTTCCAGCTACCCTTCTTCTTCCTCCTTCGACCTCTGTTTTGTGTGCTCTTTTTTTCAGTCAGGACCCCTCAATGATTCCCTATATGGACTTATAACCATCATATTCCGAGATCTACAGGCTTGATAACCTATATAAGGACACCAACATTGTTGTTATACAGATGTTTATTAACTCGGCTGCGGCTCCAGCACCAGGCCAGAATGCTCTCGTTGCATGCCAACCTTTCTAAGTGCAACTCTGAATCCTCCTCACCCAATTTCAGCCCTAGACCATGAGTTTTGGGGTGGAGCCCCCTTAGGGCGCAGGATGTAACCTCGTCTACGATGGGGGTTACGTCACCTCTACCCTCAGATTTTAACCCGATGCAGTAACTCTCACAACTATTGTAAATATATATCAGGCTTTTAGGCTGAGCCAGGAACCCGAACCTAAAATTATTTCATAATAATAATAATAATAATAAAAATAGAATAAGAAAAAACTTCAGAGGCTGAGCCGGTCGTTCGCGCTGAGCTGAAGCGGGTCCCAGAGTCAGAGGCAGGCTTGCGTTCAGGCGGAACCGGGACCGGGTCGGGTCGAGCCGGAGGCCGGGCCGTCAGTGCGTAAACGATTCCCTTACAGGATTCGTTTTCGACTTAGAATCGATTCCCTTCGGGAATCGATTCTTCGTATCAAATTTCAGCCTTCTACGATAAATTTAATTTTAGGGCCACATTCCCCCTTGCGAAGACGCACAGGGGTGCGTAAGTATCGTCTACGGTAGATTACGTCATCAGGGTTCAGATAGAACCATTAGGCCTAACCGAACTCGTTCATTCGGACGCGTCAAAAGGGGCGTAGTTGCAGTTCTTCTCGAGAGAGGAGGTTCCCCCTATATACATCCTAGAAACTTGAAATTTACCCTGTTTCGAGCTTATATCACCCACAATAGCCATATACCAAGTTTGAAAAGCGATACCTCTAATCCTTCCTATCGAAAAGGGTGTTACCGAAACTCCGAGTGGCTACAATTACTACCTATATATATATATATATATATATATATATATATATATATATATATATATATATATATATATATATATATATATATATATATATTATTTTTTTATATTTAGATATATATATATATATATATATATATATATATAAATCCTGAACTCGAGAAATTTATGTTTGATGTCCAATAGTGACATACACGTTTATAACTTAATTTACACAATGATCTTGAATGGCAACATGAGTTCTGCTAGACAACAACTCTTAAGGCTTCCTTCCTCCAGGGTGATGGTAAACAAATCTTATTTTATATCAAATCTTGCTAAGTTTTGGAGTAAGTTACCTCTTAACATAAAAACTTCACATTACAAGAGACTTCAAGAGACACCTTATGTATTATATTATGGAAAACAATATCCAGACAATTTTTAAATACACCTTTATTTGATCTTAATTAATTCTACAATGAACCTGTAAATTTAAATTTTTTGCATGTGGTTCTGAATAAAACTTAAAGTCTGAAGCTTATTATTATTATTATGATTTTAATGATTTTAATGATTTTAATGATTTTAATGATTTTAATGATTTTAATGATTTTTATTATTATTATTATTATTATTATTATTATTATTATTATTATTATTATTATTATTATTATTATTATTATTATTATTATTATTATTATTATTATTATTATTATTATTATTATTATTATTATTATTATTTATAGGGAGGAACCAGGACCAGCTCCAGTCACGCTAATGGCAGTACTGAAACCTCGGTATATTATTCCTACTCAGGTAAATCTCAACCGTGCTCAACCTGACACACTCGACTAACCTTAAGGTAGCCAGATAAGTTGGTTGAAAGATTGTATGTATCTATTATGGCAGTGGCCCTCGTGTGGACCAGAATGGCAATTTTGGTAACCTGCAATATATATATATATATAACATATATATATATATATATATATATATATATATATATATATATATATATTCATGACAACCTATCAATATAAATACAGCTTTAGGAATACGTTTCGGTTAATGTAAGTATGTTTAATAAGCTTAATATATATATATATATATATATATATATATATATATATATATATATATATATATATATATATATATATATATATATATATATATATATATATATATATATATATATACTGCTATATATACTATATATATATATATATATAACAATGGTATAAGAATAATTACTGACTTTTATATCATTGTTGCAAGTGGAACAAATGCCGGTAAGAAGGATTTAATACCGGATCATGTAGTTTAGTGTGTATATATTTTATATATATATATATATATATATATATATATATATATATATATATATATATATATATATATATATATATATATATATATATATATATATATATATATCTTTGTCATATATTCAGGTATATATATATATATATATATATATATATATATATATATTTTTTTTTTTGAGCCCACCCCAGGGGTATAAAGCCAAAAAAATATCATACCCTGTGGTGAGAATAATAAACAAATAAACTTAATTAAATATTTAAACTGCGAAATTTGTATATTTAGAACGTAAAAATGTTGGACCTTTTAACAAATAATTCGGTGACACAATTAGTATGATTTTTATTGACAAAAATAAAATATTCATTAAATGCCAATAGCACACAATGAAATCGCGAAGTAGATGGAAAAACTGTTTTTGAAACTTCATTGTGTCAATACTTAAAAAGTAATACATGCAACTTAATAATAATAATAATAATAATAATAATAATAATAATAATAATAATAATAATAATAATAATAATAATAATAATAATAATAATGATAATAATAATAATAATAATATCGATAATAATATAAATAATAATAATAATAATAATAATAATAATAATAATAATAATAATAATAATAATAATAATAATAATAATAATAATAATAATAATAATAATAATAATAATAATAATAATAATAATAATATTGACGAATTGAAATAATTGTAGGGAAATAATAGAGCTTCTGAATATATATATTAAAAAATATATTAGAAGAAATAATCTCCCCAAAAATATGGTTTACAATTGCTTTGAATCCTAACCCAACACTTGGTTGACAAACAACCAAGCTGAAGGAATTTCAGACACAAAGCGTCAAATAGCAAATTTTTACTTATTGGATTCTAATTATATTAGTTCAGGTGATCGAATGACTAACTACCTCAGGGGACTAATATTTGCTCCAAGCACCACAGGGTAGACTAATAATACAACAATAACTACCACCAACACCTCTAACTATTAGTATTACTCACACGGAATTCAAATCGCGCGAAAAAATTTTGATATTTTAAAGTGGTCACGTTACATTTAAAAAACGCATATAATTTTTATTCGGCGAGTATATAATATAATAATATATAATAATAATAATATATATATATATATATATAATAATAATAATAATATATATATATAATATATATATATGTAATATATATATATATATATATATATATATATATATATATATATATAATATATATATATATATATATATATATATAATGTATATGTATATAAGGATTTAAAGATGAAGGAATTTCCAGATTCAGATTTTGCTACAATAGGGTTAATATAATAATAATAATAACTATATATATAATAATAATATAATAATAATATAATAATAACTATAAATATATATATAATAATAATAATAATAATAATATATATATATATATATATATGGACAGCAGAATAACATCAAAATTATTTCAAGGTGAAATTATAATAATAAAAATAAGAATAATAAAAATATATATATATATATATATATAATATATATATATATATATATATATATATATATATATATATATATATATTGAAAATATACATTATTTTTTTACGAAACTTGGAACACCCATGCTTTTGGGTGTAACTAAGAAGAAAATGGTGGCAAGATTCACCAAATTTAAGAAGGGGGTCTCCAGCCCTATTTCAATTTTTTAGTGGTTACGGTTGACCTAGTTGTTTTATATTTGAAACCTCAGTAATTAAAACATAAATAAACAAGATAGTGTGGTTATCAAAAATATAACCCACTTTAAACTGGTACTTTACTCCTATGAGTCAAGCATTTTAAGGGCTTATATTTTGCAGCTAAAATTTTAGTTACTTGTTTCGATTAATATTCCATATTTTTCAGTGGAATTTGGTATAGTAGCACAACTCGATGTACTTTAAAAGATTATGAAATCAAATTTAAATTTTAATGTGAATTACCAAATTTTTTTTGAATAACTTAAAAACTAAGGTTATTAGGGCAAAATCCTTTCAATGGTATATTGCCAGGCACATTATCTAACTCTGGAGCCAGTGACAATTCGAAAGGACAATTATTAGGCAAATTACAACAGTTTTTGTATTGCTATTTTTTCCATTACAAATATATAATGAAGTTAAAAATATTTCTTCCGAATATGTAAAGGATGACGTCATCACCGCAGTGGTGGCGCGTCAAATAATGTGTACGGTATGACAGTTTTGATATATATGACATACCGGAACAAATCTATTTTATAATAATTAAATATATTTTTATATGTAAAATTGCTTTCTATGATTACTATTTACTAAAAGAGGATGACCATTGCACTCACGATCTCCCCAAACACAAATTCAAGCCAGATAACCATGAATACAATCATCTGTACCCCTTAGGTAATATACTGCTCACTAGGGACAGATGGAGTAATTATAAAATAATTACGATTTGTTGTTGTTGTTGTTGTTGTTGTTGTTGTTGGTCATTATTATTATTATTATTATTATTATTATTATTATTATTATTATT
>JABUQX010124360.1:0-2500 GCA_015478945.1 Trachelipus rathkii | reverse complement strand
TTAAAAAATTTCTTTACAGATTCAGACCTGTGCAGTACTTATGTACTTAAGTTCTGTACTTAAGTACTTTGAATGTACTTAAGTACGAAACTTAATTACTGGTTTTGAAAAGTACTTAAGTACTTATTTTAAGTACACAAAAAGTACTTAAGTACATTGTACTTAAGTACTGCCCAGCTCTGTATATATATATGGTCAGCATCCCGAAAAGGCCAGGCATGTAACTAAAAAACTATAACAGGTACACGAAAATAAATATCATTTTATTAATCAGGAGACATTTTTACCCCGGAAATTAAAAAAAAATAAAAAAATAACGCTTTTTAAAAAATTAAAATTGTTAAAAATTGTTGAAAAATTTAATCAAAGATGCGGCTTACTCCCGAGTGAGACGGAAAGGTGCCAAATGTTGAATTTTTTTTTTTACACTAACGGATACCCTCGGGTAAACAAGAACGATGGATAGAGTCGGGGTTTCTCGGCCTACCGGGGGACTTCGTCTCCCCTCTGTCCCTCCGTCGGCTCTAACCCCCTAAAAAGGATATAAAAAGGAAAAAATAATATTTTCTCCAATTATATTATAAAGCGGTATTTGGCAACTTTTTCTCTCGAGACAATGCAGCTTTCAAGGTCTTTCAAGGTCAATCAGAGCCTGCACTGAAGATTTTTACTAATATTAATATGGAGTTATTAATAAATATTAGAATAAATTAAATTTTTTTTAAGTTTCTTCGATGAAATAACTTCCTGAAATCAAAAATGTTATGAAATTTAATGTATAAAATTGCATTAAAAATAATAAAAAATTTTTTTTATATATATATATATATATATATATATATATATATATATATATATATATATATATATATATATATATATATATATATATATATATATATATATATATACAGTATATAGTACTTTGATCTACATGTTTAGGCATCGTCGATCCATATCGGTTACGTCTCAGTTTGCAGGAATCTCGTTGTTCAGGTTATGATAAGTTTTGTTGGGTATACACAGACAGCTAAAATTGCTCATCAACATCAAATTTGTATCTTAACTAGCAGGAAACAAAACCAAGACATAATATTTACATATATATATATATATATATATATATACTGTATATATATATATATATATATATATATATATATATATATATATATATATATATATATATATATATATAACCAACATGAAGAGGCCAGGCATGTAACTAGAAAACTATAAATCTACAGGAAAATAAATAACATTTTTGATTTCAGCAAGTAATTTCATCAATGAAACTTAAAAAAATTTATTTTATTCTAATATTTATTAATAACACCTTAAGTATTAGTAATCTGGCAAGTGTACGCTGTGATTGACCTTGAATCCTGCATTAGTTCACGAAGGCAAAGTTGCCAAATACAATTTTATTTTTACACTTTGGAGAAAATGTTATTTTTTCTTTTTCTGAGAAAGAGGGACTCTGTCCATCTTTAATTTTTACCCGTCGGGTATCCTTTAGTTATAAAAGAAAAAATTCAACATTTGGCAACTTTGCGCGCTCCCTCCGACTACTCCAGCTTCTTCGTATTCTCAAAAAACTAATTTTTCCCAATTTTAACAATTTTAATTTTTTTAAAAAGAGTTATTTTTATATGTTTTAATTTCAGGGGTAAAAATGTCTCCTGATTAATAAAATGATATTTATTTTCGTTTAGCTGTTATAGTTTTTTAGTTACATGCCTGGCCTCTTCGGGATGCTGACCTATATATATATATATATATATATATATATATATATATATATATATATATATATATATATATATATATATATATATATATATATATATATATATATATATATATATATATATATAATATTAGTATTACGGTAACATCCTCATCCGCGGAGCATCCGCACGTTATTAAAGATCCGCATCGCGCTTTGCCCTGCGGATGTTATATAGATGTTTATTGTCGAGATTTGATAAAGAAATTTATAATAAAAATACTTAAGATGAATCTGAACGCAATGGCACAAAATGAGTTGAAGGCAATTCAAAAACAGCTTGCTACTCCATATCGTACTGCTATCAAAGACGTTCCAACTCGCTGGAATAGTACACTTCATATGATGGAAAGAATGGCATTGCTCAAAGAACCTCTTGCTGTACGCCAGTTCTTATTCCAAAGTTAACATTCTTAATAATGTGGAAAATGACATCATATCACATTAAGCTATTGAAACCATTTGAAGGAATTACCAAAAAATCAGCACCTCTACAGCTTCTGTCTCCACGATCTTCATACCATTAATCTCAACGCTAAAGAAGCATTTTCAAAGGAAATTAATAACGGTTTAAAAATAATGAAAGATGTAATAAAACTAGAACTAGAAATACGCTTTGGTTCTGTGGAAATTAATAACCTTTATACTATTGCAACTTGCTTAGATCCGTTGTAAAAGCAAGTTTTTTTAACGATATTAGAACAAGTTAGA